>JAXCHB010000181.1:4240000-4425000 GCA_036926305.1 Uropetala carovei | reverse complement strand
ATAGGAAGATACAAATTATGGGGCAATTCCAGATAAGCTAGAAACTTGAAATTTGGTACTTAGGTAGGTTTTGTGGCAAAACCTACAGAAAAAATCGATGATTACAACAATGTTTACCTTCTCGACCGTTAAAAACTCATAAAAATTAAACAAATATTTCATGGTTTAGGTACCTACTTCTAAATGTGCTACAATACTGAAATGTTTCCCAACGGTAGAATTAGTCAAATTAATAAAACGGGATTATCGAATTTTGATAATGTGTATTTATTTTGCCGTTAAAAATCCATAAATATTAAACAAATTCACTAGTTTTTATGTACTTTCGTTCGAGTTAGGGAGCTGAAAATTTTGAGAAAGTTAGGAAATGGTGTTCCAGCGGCAGTTAACATTGAAAATTACAATAAAGTTTATTATTGGGACCGTTAAAAATTCATAAACTTAAAACAATTAAATCAATATAAATGCATTTCTAACGGTGCTACATCATTAAAGTTTGGCAGAAATGATTGGAATTAAAAAAAAAATTTGGAAAAGACTTATAATTCTTAATATTGTATTTTTAGGGGCGGTTTTGTCCCATTATTGCCCCATAAAAGGGTAAAAATTATGACGCACTTCCAGATGCCCTAGATGCTTCAAATTTGGCACTATTATAGATTTTTAGTCACAACCAATGGTAAAAATCCGACATTGTTAAAATTCTAATTTTTAGGGGTTGTTTTGACCCCATTATTTAAAGTAGGCTGAAATGCTTGCAGAATGCAAGCACCTTCTACTAGTATAGTATATAGCTAGTGTATAACTAATAATAGAAATTGGGGCTTAATTAATGAAGTTTTATGTTTAATTTATTGAGGTTTATTCAGAATTGTAAACTTAAACTTCTTTATATGTGATAGAATTGTATGACAAGTAATGTATTCCATAATTATTCAAGATATTTTAACTTTCTATCTATAATAACCATTTTCTCGGAATCTTAATTTGAGAATTTTAAAGACACCCCCTGCCGCTCACCGATTTTTTCAAAAATATTCTTTGACAGCGTAATAAATGGGATAGTAGATCACATGGACCCTGCAAATTTCAGTATTATATCTGTTACCGTTTACCTGTTATTTCATTTTAACCGATTGCACAAACAGACGGACAGACAAAGCGAAAAAACAAATGCATTTACAACAGAAAACGCTCTAGAAAGCAATAACGTTCCGGGAGACGCCACTTCAATTACAAGGTATATTAGGCGACATCAGACGGAAGGGAAAAGTTATTTTATTAATCCCAAGCTAAGATTACGCAAACCTAAACTTCTCACAGTATGATTTGTTACAGTTTTAACAACTTGAAACTTGGACCAAAGTTGATTGGAAAACGAAGAATTGGAAATTTTTATCTTAGAATTACTTCGTAATCCGGTTATTAATAAAAAAAACGAAAATTTCAGATTTTTCTCGATAGCGGTTGTTCACTTTTGTGGGATAAGCGATAATTTTCTTTTGTTTTTGTCGGATACGGAGCGATAAAAAAGTTCCACGCAATCTCACGAAATTGGGTTCGAATTTCCGCGAAGTTTCATTTGATCATGAAAAAAAAACGTGCCTTTAAATTGAAATACAGTCGAACTTCCTAAAAGTAAGAGTTATTTTCGGAATACGAGCTTTATTCATTTCCCGAGAAAGCACATTCGACAGAAGTAATATCCTCTCTTCGTTTTAGCCAGTTCACCATTGGCTCAATTGTAAAAAAAATTTCCCATTCTTCCTTTCCCGACGTTCTCTTTTGGAGACCAATAGTTCACCATCAGTTCACCTTCGTCATCGTCTCTGACGGTTAAAAATTGAAAAAAAAAAATTCCCATTCGAACGGTTATACACTCTAGTCCTTTTCCATTTAATTAAAACTATTCCGATTCACCAAAAAAAAACAAACATTCGAGTCTTCAGCCAAGAACCGACTTAATAATGCACAGTAAAAAAAAAAAATTGCACTGCACAAATTGTGATCATAATCTTTTATCTTGACTGTTGTCTCGTATCGATATACAGTCGAACTTCTATAAGTCGAACTTATTTAAGTCGAAAGTCTATAACTCGAATTTTCTATAACTCAAAGTGAATAATTTTTTACAGGACAAAATATTTTTCATGGTATTTTTCTTCTACAACTCGAATTTTCTACCACTCGGACATTTTTTTTCCCCTTCGGGTCCGACTTATAGAATTTCCACTGTAGTAGCAGAGATCATGATTTCTCCTAAAGTGGTTCGGGTTAATGCCTGCATATCTACGCAGTAATGTTAAATAATTTTCTCTAGCTACCGCCTTCTGCCACACCCTCCCATTTCTATCCTCCACATCCAAATTCCCTTCACCTCTCTCCTCCTCCTCCTCCTCCCTCCGCTTTCCGATCTCCACACGATATCGTGTCGTCCCGTGCCATTTACCACTGGATACATATGTTTCCCGCAACCGCCGCGCATGCGGTGAGCGTTGCGGAGCAAACCTCCTGTCCGCGACTTTAGTAAACGAAACAAAACTGAGTTCCGATAAAAGGGTTTTCGACCCCCCACAAGAGAAGGGCAGAACAGTGCCAATACACACGCATGAAAAGTTTACCGAAAGAGAGAGAGAGAGATATTTTCGGAGTTCGAAGGGAGAAAGTTCTCTGAGGCCTTGCAAAGAGAGCAGATGGTATCGCTCCCTGCTTTTGCTCAAGGCTATCCTCCACAGTCGACGTATAGATGGCATTGGAAAAGCAAATAATGGCTGTAGGATAGGAGTGGTTCTCGCGTCGGGGTTTTTTTTTTTTTTTTGTAATTGAGTTATTCGATCTCGGCCGTCTCGTTTTGAAAGGAGCTGTTTTTTTTTTTTTGAATATTCCCATTCGTGTTGGTGTTGTTGTTGTTTTTTTGTTTCGGTGATGGAAAGCAAGCGTGTTATAAAGGTCACGGTCACGAATAGGACCGCTCCAGTTGTCTGTCCGCGTTTAACTTTAGTCTTACGGATTTTGGGTTCGTTCTACGGAAAAGTTTTACCTAGGGAACTTTCAAGGTTCGCGTGTAGATTCTGCATCCGGTATTTTATTCTATTGCCTCCTGGGACGATACGGTAAATGCGACTATTTTTTTGCAGGCGGAAGAATGGTGTAATCGAAATAAAAATTTTACGTTGATTTGTTTTTTTAATTTGACAACTGATGTATTCGACATGACTGTGCGGGCATATTTTCATCCTTATTTCTCACGATTTTTTTCTAGCGGAATGAGTTTTATAACAGTTTCTACCGTAGTTTGTATGAAAAATTGTGATATGAAATATTGCTACATCTATATTTCACTAGAGCAGGGTTTCCCAAAGTGGGGTAGGCGTACCCCTGGGGGTACTTTTAAAGGCGCTAAAGGGGTACTTTACAACACTTACGTAATGGCTGATATTATCACCAGTAAGTACTCCAAATCAGCTTTTCTTCACTTTGATATTGTTATAAAATAAGTTTTACATACTTTTTTTTCTGATACTACACATATTTTAACGCTAGATCGACACGTATTCGAATTCTCTCTTTTAAAAAATGAACTGTTCTTTAATGCATAGAACCTTTCAAATCTCGAGTTCGTTCAATGCTTCTTAGCAATTTTAAAATGCAAATGAATGATATTCGAACCCGTGATCTTATGATATACAATGATTTGTTTGAAATGTGTCAGAGGTAGATCTCATTATATTGCGAAAAAAATCGTCGAAATAGTACTTCGCGTTGTCGAATTATTCGCCATGAGAGGCGCTTGTGTTGTAAAGACCAATCAAAACCTTCCTAGGTAACTGAACGACAGACACACAATCGAAAAATTGTATATCGATAGAAAAATTATCGTTTTAGTTTTACTCGAAGTAGGATACAATTAAAGGACCGTCTTTATAAATATATTATTACTTATTACATTCAGGGATTGTAATTTATTTACTTAATAAAAGTGTGAATTGGTTTGTAGTCAGGGGCGGATTGGGAGCATAAATCGGCCCGGGCAAATACTCGGATATCGGCCCACCTAACAACTAAAATAATGTTGCTGCCCCTAGCAGGCCGCGGCCCATAGTTTGAGAAACACTACTTTAGAATACGGAAAAACAGCAGCTCCTGGCCGAGGCATCAACCACTCAAACAGCCCCGGCCCAGGAGCAGCATCGGCCCACCGGGACTTTGCCCGGTGTCCCGGCGGCCCAATCCGCCCCTGTTTATAGTATACCTATATAAATTCCTCAACATTTTTACGGAGTCGATTGGTTTATATCAGGGTCAGTTTCATTTATATCTTTACTTCGAAAATTTAAAAAATGCGTTATTCGATTAGTGCTTACACAATTGTTGTGAGAGAGAGGAAAAAAACTACGAACTAATTCTCGTTCTTTTTTTTTTACACTTTCGATTTAGCCGTTTCTAAATTCGCCGTGCATTGATAAGTCCTTTACCTAAAACTCAAGAGATCGCTCAGCTTTTATCTTTCGAATTCAACTTATTTCACTTATTTCCTTTTTGCAGATGGTGTTCTTTTGGTGGTCAGCGAAGTCGAAAATTTTTCGCAAAAGTTTCACTGAATATTTTCTTTTGTTTTTTTAAAATTCCTTACGCTTTCCGCCAAAGGATTCTTTTCCTTTTTTCTTTTGGAGGGCGGAGTCGTTTCCCCCCCTTAAAAAAACGGATAAACGTCTTTCCACTTTAAATGCAGCAAGCTCATGTTTTTATTTTAATGAAGCTTTTATGATGAGGGGGATGTGGATGTTTTTCTCTTACTAATCATTCGAACAATCGGATCTTTATTCTTTTGTTCGGGACTGCGATCGAGTCTAATCGCCGTGATTGGTGTAACAAACAATGACAATTTTCCAAAATGGAATTTTCCGAATGGAATTATTTCGATGAAAGGATATATTTAAAATAAATCGGAATTTGAAGTTTTCTCAGATTCAAAGGAACAATCAAATTCATATCCATTGAATTCTCAAAACTATTCCTTTCTCATTCTTTCATCAAAGGAGACGCCTAATAGACGACAAATTCTATCACTTTATAAACCATTGTTTTTCTTTTTTTAAAACAATTGTTAATTGCTTACGCACAAGGCTGCCCAACCTTTTGAAAATCAGCGAGAAGCTTCAGCTAATGAAATTAAATACGCGGGCAACATACAGGGTCATCAAATAAAAGACGCGGTAGTTTTAAATGCCTATATTTATTGTTGCATTTCACTGACGTTAATGAATTTTGCGTCATAGAATACGTAACAGTTAAGAGCTTATTATTCACATTGTATTCCTTCATTTCAACATATTAACATAGGTAGTTGAAAATTAAATGCATCTAAACATAAGAATGGTCTCACGGGAAAGCAAAAGTTATTTTAGTTTTAAGCAGGCTTATGTGAAACCTTATATTTGATTTTTATTTAGTGTATGAAGAAATATTTCATCGAAACTATTCTCATAGGGTCATTCACATCTGTGTCCATCGGAAGTGCAACCTAATTAAATGATTTTCACGTTGCATCAGTCGGATTTACTTAAATGTATAAAAAAACACGAATAAAATTCAAGAGAGGCGCATTTCAGAGCTGTATTTCTTGATAAGCAATAAGTACTTGGAACTTCATCCGCCTCGAAGTCGTTTCTTCTCACAACAATCCCTATCATGGCAGATTTTTCTCCCGTTTCCAAATTCCTCATATCCCAGTTTATGCCTGTCTGCTTAATGATATCCGATCATTTCATTCCATCTAATCTGTAACTGTACACCCATGCCTTGTTTTACACGGTTTTTCCTGGGAACGACCGTTTGAAGCGAAACCTCGCAAAGGGAGATAGGTTTTCCTATAGGAACACACGAGGTATTATTTCAAACGCGTGTTGAGTGCAACGTGCAGCAGTTTAGTTGTATTTCATTCATAATTGCTTCCATTATTCTTTCTTGTGACCTCTTAATGGAACTGAAACATGTTTTAGATTTTTAATGCTTGGAGGTCGTTCGGAAACCATCCTAAAATGCAATCGAGGGCAGCGGAATTCGAGGTACTTCTCTAGAACTGTGTTTCTTCTCAGCCAGTTGGATGCGGAGGTCGTCTGTAGTTGAGAAGCGAAATTTATAAAATAGTTATTATCAGGGGCGGATACAGGTGCGAGAGGGTGGGGTGGGGGGGATAAAGGGGTTAGTTACTTACCCAAGATTTCTAAAAAAATAAACTCGTAAAGCTGCTGAGCACGACAGGTGAGAACTATACCGTTTTACTACATTCGTTTTGCTGTACAAAAAGTTAAATATTTCCTTTTTCTGTATTAAAATATACGTGAATTCAAATACTATATTTTTTCATTCCTGATTACCCTCCTCTCCCCTCCCCCTCATGGATGAAGCTTGGATCCGCCCTTGGTAATTATAAAATATTTTTCAACAATATTATTTCAGCATTAATGCCCTTAAAAATTTCCATTAATGAGTAATGTAACATTATCATTCATTTAACGTAAAAATTCAGTTTTCGTAAAAGTAGAGGTTTTGTTATACCAAAAATGGCTGGTGGAACGTGAAGGTTGAGGACTTCTGTTCTGAAGCGGTGAAAACCGCGATAAACAGAATACGTTCAAAGCGGAACCGCGCAGACCGAGGGAAAGGATATATTTTGTCATCGATTAGCAACATTGTCAAGTCCGAAAGTCGACGTCGACGGATCTTTATTAATAAAACCGTTTAATTGGTCCTGTTCGTTTAATCGTTTTGCTGTACCATTCCAAATTTCCACGCCATTTCACAAGTAAACGATTTCCTCCCCTCCTTCCCTCTTGTTCCCCCCCCCCCCCCCCCCCCCCCCCCTTCCCTTCCCCTCCTCTCCTACCCTCCATTTCTCTCCATCCTCACCCTCACCTCCCCTCCTTCCGCGTACCTTTTACGGTTTCGCTCGGCTGCAGCGACAAAATCACTTTCAGCGAAATGGTTCATCCGAAACGGGAAACGACAACACGCAGGGAATAACATCCCCTATCGAGACGAGTGAAAAACTGTCGGCCGTTTCTCCGAGATTAATGGACGGAAGATTTCGGTAATCACTTTCCCTATAACTGATGAAATGTAAAAAAAAAAAAAAAAGAAATCAATCGTAGTATCCGAAAAGGAAACCGAAACTTGATATATATTTATCTCTACTGTACTCAATTTGATCTCGGTTCGCGACAGATAGATTTCGAGATAAATTATTTGTCGAGACTTGGAAAGGCGTAAATCTAACGGAGATTTTTCACGATGATTTTTTTTTATAACTGTTGCGATTTCGATGACGGAATAGTAATTTTCAAAAGTTTAATTTTTTTCAAGGCTTATAAATAGTACCTAATATTAAAAATAGGATGAGGCTTATATATGGCAATTCATATTATTTTATATAAAGATCATGAGTGATGATTTAACATTATTAAACATTCGATTAAACCAGTGGTGAGCGAGCGGACCGCATTTGCCCTCCCGAGAGCATTTTATGCAGGCCGCGAAGTTATGATTAAAACGAGACCCGTAAAATTTAACACAGGAGCTCATACGCTATCAATTACGTTCAAATTATTACAATAAAGAAATTGAGATTGAAATGTCAATACTAAAAACCTAATTTAGTCTTGATTTTCGTTGATACAATACCTCAGAATCTTTAGTTAACGTCCGAGTTATAGTCTTTAATACGGCTCGCCGAAGCATTGACAACTTGCAATGCGGCTCGCCGAATAATTCGAAACCACCAATGCGACCCGCTACGTAGAAAAGGTTGCCCACCACTGGATAAAACCATCTTAAATCTTCCGAGTTCTACTCAAGGTGTGTTTTTCGAAAACAATGGAAATTTTTAAACTCCTAAGTAGTAAATGCACAAATATTCACCTCGTTTATCTTTCCTAAAAGAATTGGCTAAATACTTTTCTGAAATCTTCGATCAAAAAATAAATTTCATGAATGCCAATAAGATAATATCTAATTTCACGGTAATTTTAAATAATACAGAAAGTAAAGGTGATTTTTATTTCCTATGGTAATAATCATAGTGACTTGAGAATACTTTTTGTTACGAAAGCTTTTCCACGGAAAGTTTAAATTAATTGGATTAGTGATTTAATCATCCTAGGCATGATTAAGTATTTAATTAAAACTAAAACACTTTCACTTCTTCCCTCTCTCCCTCTTTCCCACTCTTCCTATCTCTCTCTCTCTCCCCCTTCCTCTCCCCTTACTCTCACTTTTCTGCTTCACCATCTCCCTCCCTTTCTCTCCTGTCCCAATTTCCCTTTCTCTCTCTCTCTCCATCTTTCCCTATCTCCTTGAAGACACTTCTTCAACAACGTATCAACGCGCTGCACACATTCTATGTTATTCAGACGTAGGAATTAAACGCGCCTTGAATCGAACTAGGGCCCTCATTGTTCACCACTTCTGCTCGGATTCTGATACTATGCAGTGACTAATCGAAACCAATCAGCATAAAGTGCAGAAACTTTAGCGGAGATGGTTTTTTTCGAGCGTGACAGACAGAATGACAAAGGCACAAACTAAGCAAATTATAATGTTAACATTAATTTTTTTTACATATACCGTAACTAGAAATTTTCCTCACGTTCGCTCACATTATCAAAACTTTCGTATTAACCTTTTGCTATTATCGTTATTTTTCGAACACGTAACTACTATCGTGGGTTCAAATATTACCTCATTTTTAAAAATTGAAAAAGGAATGGAAAATTTTATTTTTTGGGTTTCAGTTTCTGGTCATTATAACAGACACTCGACAGTGTGAGAAAGTTTTATTTATAGGAAAATCAATACAAATGTCTACTGCAAAAAAGAAAAATTGAAAAAACTCAAAATTGGCTAAGGGGTTAGAATATTTTTTTTTGAAGCCCTGAAAATTCCTGTTTTTTTTATTCATCCTTCCTGGTTCCGCCTGCAGTCGAATTAGAAATCAACTGAAATTTTTAAAGAAATGGTTGTAAACCGTAAAAAAACATGAGGATAATGTTTTCCAACCGTAATCCCACACCCGCATTTCAGTTTATTTCACCCTCATGATCAAAACTCGGTTGTGGCACTTGCTCTTCCTCTTCGTTATCACTTGCACTGTTCAAGAACACACTCAGATCAGCATACTGTCGCCCATCCACAACAAAGCTCTCACCCGACATTTTAATTTGCCCAATAACGAGAAAAAAGTAAGACACAACTACTATAGTGGGGCCAAAAGTGACCCAAAACGGCAATAACTCGAAATCAACCACCGTATACATTTAAAGCTTCAACGTTAAATGAAAGTGAACACTGAAGTAGGAGATTAGACAGACAGACAGACAGACAAACGACTTTATTTAGGGCGAAATTGAGACTGTGAAGTCCCTTCTTACATTTAACCCTAAAAAGCTGCATCGGCCGGGACTAACAAAGCCGCAGTGGCGTGCCATAATCGATTAAACAAAGAAAATGTTTTCTCTCGGGTCACTTTTTACCCCACGATAATAGTAGAAGGGTTAAAACTTTTTCAATTTGCACGCGTCGTCTCCTACCAGAGTGTAGGAATTTCCCAACACGCTAGGGGTACGTAAAAGGCTCTCGGCCCCTACTTAGATTCCAGAATGGAAACTTTCACTGCGCTTTCAGTGGAGATCCGCGCTTTTTGTGTGTGTTTGTATGTTGGAGTGATTCGTCATGTGCGGAGACATTCAAAGCGCCCTCTATAGCAGTCAACTGTCCCCGAGGATTTACTCGAGAGATCAAAATTAAAAAAAAAGGAAAAAGGCCTCTTTTGTCAGAAGAGAGGGTGCATTAAACCTTGTTGTTGACCTCTTTCACGAAATAAATAATGATTTCGTCGGCATCGGTGTGGCAACCACTAGTTCCATCGGGAATAATCCGTGCAAGGAATGATTTAGTGTTGCACAATGTTCTGTGCCAATCAGATGGTGCGCAATGTCATTGTGGGATTGTCACAGTTGTTTGTACTCGGCGCCATTTTAGGTATCGTCACATCCTTTTGGTGTCCAAAGTTTAATTTAAGCTTAGAAAAAAGGTAACTGATGTGGTGGCTAATGTGAAAAGCTTAATGAGATTGTCGAATTGGTCACCATGGGAACACTTTTACATTAAATTGATAGATGTCACTTTGTTAACGTTTTAGGTTACGCTTTTGACCATTGGCAATCTATTCCTGCTCCATGCAGTTCCATTTACTTTCACTTTCACCCCTGTGCTTTTTTTAACTTTTCAACTTTTCGGATATCTCCTTTTTCTCTGCACCAATTTTTATTTTCGATCCCTACCTTAGCCTTTCTTTTCGTTATTCTCATGCATTTTTATCAGTTTTCACAAAATCATCCTCACTTTCACTTGAAGAAAAAACCCCTGATGTTTTTATCTTTTCCCTTGGATCATCCCGCTAAGCTCAGACGCGGAGCTGAGATAAGGCTTTGTCTATCACGGTCCGTAGTAGGCGAAGAAAAAAAACGGCTGCCCTGCCATCTAGCCAGGGGCGAGAAAATGGAGAGAGTAGAGCTCTAGTTTTATCTATTAGATAGGTAAAGATAAAGGAAGAGAAAAGGAAGAGAGGTAGGGATAGGTTGAAAAAGGGGAGAACTGTGATAGGATATGCAATGAGTGAGAGAGGGGGAGACAAAGATAGGAAGTGAAAGAGAGAAAATGGAAGGGTGAGAAAGAGAGAGAGGGAGGGAGAGAGAGAGGGAGGGAGAGAGAGGGAGGGAGAGAGAGAGAGGGATAGAGAGAGGGAGGGAGGGAGAGAGAGGGAGAGAGGGAGGGAGGGAGAGAGGGAGGGAGGGAGAGAGGGAAAGAGGGAGGGAGGGAGAGAGGGAGGGGGAGAGAGGAGGGAGGGAGAGAGGAGGGAGGGAGAGAGGAGGGAGGGAGAGAGGAGGGAGAGAGAGAGGGAGGGAGGAGAGGGAGGAAGAAAGGGAGGAATAGAGAGAGGACGATAGGGAGGAAAATGGTGAAAGTGAGGGAGAGATGTGGAGTCAGAGAGGATATGCAAGAGAAAGATTGAAAGAGGAGCGGAAGCACTCAGAGCGTGTTCCATTGGATTCCACTAACCCTCCTGAGTGCCAAAACAAGGAAAAGTGGGATTTGTAAAAATAATATTGCAAGTAAAAATTTATACCATTACCTCATCGAATTATAATTTTTAAAAATATTTACTTCGCCGTTTTGAAATTTTAACAAGAGTCGTAACTTATTACATCGTTTTTTGCGTTTATTTTAATACTTTTATATCAACTTGCCAAAATGTATTTCTATATATGTTTACACAAACGTTTTCATCCTTCCTAGCATTAAAAAGTTGCCCATTATTTATTGGGAAAACGTTTTCCCTTTGATCCTACACAGGAACCTTTGTTCTTGAGTCCTCCATGTTAATTCCTGCGCCACGTCGCCTCTCACAAGCGCAGCATGGCGCGAAAAATCACTTTTTATTTTAGCCAAGGGGAAATTTTGCTTATAAGCTGTTTTCAACACGATGAAATCGAGCTGCCGAACTCTTGATTTGTACCATCCTTCGGGAAAAGGAATAAATGTTTATAAAAAAATATATAAAAGTTATTTATGAAAATGTATTTTTATTTACGACTGTTACTTGTTTGGAGACTTTTAGACACTCCGCGATATTGAGAAAATCCCACGTGAGCCATCGGGGATGAATCGGAAGAAATTGAGAGATTCCGGCTCGAAGAGGAGAAGCGCGGAAAGAAAGGAGGAGGAGGAGGAGAAGTAAAAAAAAAAGAATTCTCCCGGTCCTGCGAAAAGGGTGGGGCGGAAAAAAAAATTAACGGATGAACAAACGGGAGGAGAACCATAAAGAGAGACGGGGGAATGGATCGAAAATGAAAGTTTGAAAGAACAGACACACACAAATGGAACGTATGTCGACAGAGGGTGATGAGAGAGAGGGAGGGAGGGAGAGAGGGGGAGAGAGGACGAGAGAAGAAGAGAGAGAAAAAGTTGACGAGAACTTTTTTTATCCCCGCTGCTCAAGAGAAAAAAAAACAAATCCATGTTCCCCCCTTTATGTTCAAGACCGAAAACCAGGAGTTTTTGATAAAAGCTACTCGTCAGTGAAAAAGGCTAGATTGCCTTGTCTCTCTCTTTGCGGAGGTGCTGCTGCCGGGTTGGCGTTGTTCCACGCACAAAAGAATTCGAAGGAAAAGGAGACGAAACACATTGGGATTTCTTTCCCTTCTTTCACTTTTTTGGTAAAAGGGTTTCGAGCTTGAGAGGAAAGAAAGATAAAAACAAGAACAGTACCGTTGCATTAACGTAAGAGGCGTGCCTCGAGGCGGCAATTTCGAGAAGGAGAAAAAGTAATCTTCCAGTCTAATTATAGGATAATTAACGAGGGTTCGTATAAGTACGTAGTGTGTAATGATGGTAGTCATTTTACCGATAGAAAGATGATTTAATGTTACCAGAAGTATACGTCGTTATCGATATAATAAAGATCTCCCGTAATGTTTTTTTACGCCCATCTCTCATTATCATAGATTTTTACGAATGTATCCCATCTTTTCCGTATAAGTGAAATATTTTTCCATGGATTATATATATTTTTTTCGTGGAGGATGCATGGATGTTGCTAAGATACTATTATCTCTCTCTCTATTCGTTCCTACTGAGCGCGGACTTCCTTTTCTTTGCGCGCACGCACGCACACACATCTCTTCGTCAGTATCTTCCTTCCACCATACGCTTCCCTTTCCTGAAGTATGCTTCTTAGCGAAGGCGGTCGGAAATCTCCCGGGTCCATGCGGTTGCCAAGGCAACGCTTAAAAAAAAGACTGCTCCACGAGAAACGAGGTGAGGAAGATGCGAGCCTAGAAGAGGGATCGAGAAGCCATCGAGGATGGAAAAGGATGCTATTTATACGAATCGAAAGAGAGTTAGTTTTTTAAGATATAGGACTTTAAAAACGCGAACGCGTGCGACGTGAAGAATGTTGGATGGTCGCTTTTTCTGTAAACGTGAAAAAAATTGATCAAGTAATTTTTACGCTATGCGGCCAAGATATCCAAAATATCACTAATTATTATGCGTACTTGAGGAAGTTGTTGATATTTCTTATTGAAGCACAATTAGTGTTAAATTTTATCGCATCTCTATCGAAAGAGACGTTCAGATGACCGCTCTCGAATTTATGGAAAAGATTAGATTTTTTTGTGAACAGACGATGAAAAAAAACGTTAAATGATCAAACATTGAGGGAATAGTAGACTTGCGATGCAGTTAATGAATGCCATATAGTCATATAATATAATAAGAGAAACATATGAGAACATGGCTTCCTCTTTTTGAAATTACGCACGATTAGTGCTAATTGGATCAAGATTGACTGCGAAAGTATCCATGAATGTGGAAATATTACATTATCAGATTATATGCTCCTTTTTAACCGTAAATTTGTAGCGTTTTAAACTCTCGTGGTTTCAATATAAAATAATAATTTTATTTGGTGAACATTTTTTGATGAATCAATTGAGTAGGCTGGCCAGGATTATGACAAATGATACAGGATACATACTTGATAAGACAGAACAATGAAATTCAGCTCGAAAAAACATTCCCGCAGCAGTTTGCAGAATATTGATTCAAATATTTCGTCCAACTTCCATCGATGATGAGTACAGTACCTTCAGAAGCTTATGGCATCTTCCTGCGGGGACCGCGACGTAATGTAGGGGAAAGCGGTTGTGAAGAGGGAATTTGAGGAACCCGCAGCTTGGCAGGTTGGCCAAACTACCGGATCCAGTTTTAAAAGAGGCGGAAATATTCTGAACTGTAGCTTATCGTTTATATAGGTAGTTTGATTTTACTCTAATTTAACTTTGAAAGAGGAAACTATTTTCCAGAGCAAATTTTTACTCGGCAATCAAATACAATGTAACCAAATAACAAACAGAACAGCGATAATAGAAAGGTGAATCTAATAGGACAGCGGCACGGTTGGCAACTAAGGCACAAGTGAGCTCTCTAGCAATTGTAAACACCCTCACCTCTACCGAGTTCGCGTTTCTAAGGTGAACTCTTCCATACCGAATATCGTCTTCTGCGCACGTGCCGTAAGCTTTTGAAAGAGCTATACTTCGCATATAGAATGTTCATTTATGTTTCCCATGTTATTTTTTTATGAATTCCTTTGATAATACTATATGTTTTATTCCGCTAGAATATATATATATATATTATATATATATATATATATATATATATATATATATATGTGCAGATTAAAAAGTGACCTACGTTTAGCAGAAATTATTCCATAATTAATATAATTCAATTAAAAAAAACATAGGGGGGTTATTTCCAGTGCACGTGATCTAATTCGTACAGGAGAGAGCATTAATAAATATTTATGACCCCAATTAAATCCCAAGATGTAAAATTAATGAATTATTCTGGGACATAAAACTAACCGAGTTTTCACAATTTTCTAAAAGAACGATTAAAAAAACGTTCTTTTCCTCCGCAGTGAAAACATTTTCCTACGTATGTACCTTATGCAAATGCTATGACGAATAACCATTGCTCCAAAACGTTTTCTATTCAAATAAGGCAAGTTTCTACCCTAGCGCATGCATAATGGATGCGAAAAAGGAAGGTAGAGAGAGAGAGGGGGAATAGTTAGAACGACATTCGTTTTCTCAGATACTCTTTTCAAACTATCTGCTATTAAAGGTACTCGAGAAAAATTAAAATCCCATTAAATTATGCCCAAAAATATTTTTTAAAGTAAATAAATAAAAACGTCATAAATATGTCGAACGAGGACTTGGAGTCGATTTTTTTATATCTCTAGTTTATTTTCTCTTTTTCTTGCAATATTTCTCTTTTGATCTTTCCCTCTTGGTTATTTATAATCCCTTTTTATGCTTCGTTAAAAAAATCAGCTCTCAAAGATCGGAAGGTTAAAATAAAACAATATATTCCCACCGTTTTATAATATTTATAAAAGAACGGTTTTTTTACCGCTGTATCAGATATCCGAAACATCAGCTATTCTAAATAAAAAACGTTGTTTGCAAACAGAAAAATCTCTATTTTTAAGATTCGTCTGCAAAAAAGACGATCATCTGCAGTTTGATGTAATAGTTATTTGGAATAAAATGTTACAGAATCATTCTTGAATTTTTAATTCACTCTACTAATACGTGTGCAAGTCCATCTTGGAGAATAAACAAATTAGAAATAACTTGGTACTTTTTCCGCAGTTTATTTTATTAATCATGACAATGGTTTCACTGTACAGTAGCATCATCAGGTTATAATGATGCTATTATGTAGTGCACGGGTTCCCAACCTTTTCGATGCGGCGAGCACCTAGTTGTATCCTAGAATATCAAGCGAGCACAAAGTTGTATCCTAGAATATCGAAAGAGCAGCATTACACATTCGCAAGAGTAGTAATGATAATGAATAAAATCAAACCAACCAATCAAAGTTATTCTTGACGTTGTTGAATACACTTAGAAAGGAATCAACCTAGCAAATTAAATTATTAGTCCTAAGTAATGGGATGTTAACCACCGTAGGAGAGCACAGCCAGGCTGCCTAAAGAGCACCGTCAGGCCTCCAAAAGTCACAGCGGTGCTCGCGAGCACCAGATAGAGAACCTCTGTTCTAAAGTATAAGACTCAAAATATACGTTTTCATGCGTTAAAAGTGCTCGCGAGCACCATTTTCTGCATCTTAAAAGAGCACCGTCAGACCGCCAAAGAGCACTATGGTGCTCGCGAGCACGAGGTTGGAAACCCCTGGTGCGGTGAAACTATGATCTTGATTAATAAACAATAAATTGTGGAAAAAGTACCCAGTTATTTCTAATTTTATATCCTCCAAGTTGGATAAATTCCACAAAATAACCTCGCCTCAAACCACGGATTTCGTGCATAGTCCTTTAAAAAAAACGTAATACAGCAACGTATGTAAATCATATTCATTTTATATCTTTCGATTCAGCCATTGTTTCATTATCCAAATCAAATCCGTCAACAACCGATAGTCGACGCTTTACTCCATATCCCTCTTTGAGTCATAATACTTAATGCTAATATGTCCTTTATTCCGTTCTCTCTGCCTTCTAAACTCTTAAACACAACCTTTATTTTCCATTTCATATACTTCTCCCGGTGAGAGTGCTGATTCTTGAGGAGCGGCGTTCATTTCCCCGCCCATTAAATGTTGTCCCCATTGCTTTCTACTTGGATGCTTTCTTAAACCAATTTCCGCGCAAAATTCCTCGAACTGTGAGCTGCAGATGAATTTCACGCTGCGAAAGGAAAGATAGATTCTGACAGTTTTAGGGATTTTCAGAATGAAATGGTCAAGCCGAGAGAGAAGTTGGTTGTGATTTGGGGATTTCTCTTCCGTTGAAAGGTTTTTTGGGTCCTAACCCTGCCCTCTGACATTAACTCCCAAAATTCTCCCACGGGGAGACCGCAGAGCTTATATAGGCTTTGAGGGAATTCTGCCGAAGTCTGATTACATATGCTATAGTCCAATCTAACGATTTTCATCGACTATATCAGTTTCATAGGGATAGTTGGTTATCATTAGAACTTTTTTCTTAAAAAAATCGCTGCTTTATTCTCTTCGTCCGTCCGTCTGTCTGCCCGTGTACAAAATAACTCAAAAATGACGTAAGTTACAATCTCCAACATTCCATGATAGATAGTTCTACGTTAGGGCTACACATGATGTAAATTTGGTGCATCAGGGATCAGCTGCTGGGGAGTAATCGCAAAAAATCGGTACAAAATACATTGTACAAACTTTCTCATATATGGGTACTAATGCGTCCTTTAGTTATCTTTAGAAAATGAAAATCGTATGAGCCTGTTTTTAGAAAATCCAATTTTTGCTAAAGTTGCCCAAGAATAAACTAGCCTTATATTCATTCATTGAGAAAAATGAAATACGTAGTATTATTTTAGATGTATACTCAAGTAACTGTACGAAATTTGATCAAAATCGTTACAGCCGTTTTTGAGAAAATCGAATTATTGTTAAAGTTGCCTAGAATAAACTAGCCTTATATTCATTTTTTGAGAAATATGAACTATATAGTATTATTGAAGACGTAAACTCAAGTAACTGTACGAAATTTGATCAAAATCGTTAGAGCCGTTTTTGAGAAAATCGGATTGTTGTTAAAAATGCGTAGAATAAACTACTCTTAATTATTGATCAATGTCAACCATTTCTATGTATACTCTGTTCAGTATGGTAAAATGCCTAAGTACGAGATTTCATTCATTTTCGCTCTACCGTATAGGCTCCAGTGCCAGTAACAGACAGACAGACAGACGGCATTGCGAAAACCACTTTTTCGGATTCAGCGACACCTAAAACGTATATTTCCGTAAAAATCTCGAGGTCGAATTTTTTCGCGAAAACAATACTTTCTCGATACTTCGTATGAGAAAGTAAAAAATCACTAAAAAGTATATGAGCCGCAAATATAGGCAACCAACAATACATAAAATTTGTGATTAAAATCGCCTTATGTAATTTGCTCCTTCACTTGTTTTTCTGCTTATGCTTCTTAACTGTGCTGTTAATCATAAATCGTCTTTTAATATTGTTTGCTTTCCCTCAGTGTTGATGTCCAAGATATAGGAAATATTCATCTCGCATTTAATAACAGGATCTTCAATAAGGTGGCGGATTCTGGAAGGCTCCTTTCTTATTTTCCAAATGTATGTATTTGCATTTAATTGCGTTTTTTGTAGATAATTTAGTGAGACCCATATGTTGATTCAGTACCATCCAATTGAAGGCAGAGTATATACATTGGTAAACCATGTTTTACCAATTTTGCATTTTCTCATTGTATTGAACGGTAAAAACGATTCTCGTGATGCGGTTCACTTTGGTTGGTTACGTCTTCTGAGTAGAATCTGCGATCCGCTATTGTGCGCTCCGTAATTAGTAATAGCAAAAGAAAAGTTATTGGCTGAGGCGTTAAATTTTTTATCGTTTATTAGCGACTCGAGTATGTACATATAGGAAGATCTGAGCCGGTTATTTTTCGGCAAATTTAACTGACGAGAACCAGGCATCGTTTATGTACGCCATAAAATGAACATAAGATGTAATACAAATGCAAGTTATAAAATTATTAATGCGAAAATGTTGTTTTTTTGTATTTTCCCACAAAAGGTTTTCAGGCCTCATTAACACGGCATGCTTGCTTGACTCCACGTACCCATCCTCATTAAAACTTCGATCATTTGTTTTCATGTAGACGCACTTATTAAAGGGGTCGCGCATAATTTAGGAACTTTTTTCGTACCCAGAAACGCTCGGTCATCACTCTTAATCATCGCTTCCCGAAGACTGTTATTTAAAAAATTGTGCGCCTCGTGATTATGAGGAATGTACTTATATATATTTTTTTTTCTTAAAATACTTACTTTCAATCTAGTTTCCGTTACATAATTCTGATTTTTATTGAGGCTTATTAGGATATGTGCCGATGCCTTCATTTTTTTTCTGCAAATCTACACAATTGCAAAGGATGTCTATCATCATTTAAATTCTAGAAAATCTGGCAGTCCTACAATGTCTCTGATTATTTTGGAAGACGGGACTGCCAAGAAAAAAAATTGTTACAAGGTTTCTCCTCTTTTAAATCAAGAGTTTAACAAGAAAAATTTTATGGTTCACGTTTTTTTAATGCCGAAAACTGCAACTTTTTAAAAACTTTTAGGGCGTTATTTATTTGCCTGCCGTCAGGTATTAAAATGTGCTTCACCCATAAAATAATTAGGAGTACTTACTTCCTTATGTTGCCATTGACACTTTTTTCGATAGGAGATGTGGTATTTGCGTCAAATATTTTTGCGTCAACATTGGCCAAAAGGTGTGGACATTTATTGGGACTCATTTAGACTTGTTAATTACGATGCTTAGGCGGCAAGGCTGATGACTTAAAGGATAACAGCATCTTATGACTAAGAAAACTACATTATTCAAATTAATAATAAATATATTCATTTATTTACCTTAAAATTCCTGGAAGTAGCTCGATTTTCTAGGGTAATTTAAGGAACATTACCAAAAGTTCATAAAATTTTACATTTATACGTTAAATTACCCGCCTATCCTTGAACTATCTTTAAATATACGAAAAAGGAGGATTTACAGATTCAGAATTCACTTACTACTTACGAGACACGTCCATTCGCATTTTTAGCATTTTTTCCCACTCCTCCTGTTGAATAAAGGCATTCCATGGATTCCTTGGGAGATTAAGCCCCTTTTCTCAGCCAGGTGATTATTCTTTCTTTCAAGGAAAAGATGGAGTCTGCTGCGAGCCACATTCTGATTTTTTGTGATCCATTACGGCAGAACTATTTGCATAATCTCCCCCCAAAAGCCTCGTGCAAATCCTCTTTCCCTAGGCGCCGACGACGCATGAAAAAAAACGCCCGCGCTGAAATGTAATAAGCAATTAACTATAGGATTTCGACGTAAATGTGTAAATTTTCTAGTTACAAATGTTAGAAAAATTCCGTAAGAACTGTGCTGTATTCATCGATCAATGCGATGTTGATCATGCGCGCTTAGCTATCATTAATTTTTAATTCGTTCGGCTTTTTATTTCCATATTTGTCCGTATATTTTCATTCGCTTATTCAAATTTCAGTGCATCAATATTCTCTGAAAATCTATAAAGGCATAGTTCGGTATGACCATTAACTTCTTGAATGCATTTTCATTTGTAACGACATGAAAAAGAAAGAAGAAACTTTTTTTATCGGTATCCAAGGATGGCGGACCCCCAAAAAAGTTATTTGTTTGCTTTTATATTACGCTGAATATGATTTTCCACTCACTTTATTATGCGTATTAATCTATGCAATGTGAGTGCTGTAATATCTTTCCATTATTATCATTATGCCATGCTTCTAGACATATTTTTTTCAGTTTCTCCCTTGGCAGATAGATTTTGGGTCAATATCCCTAGTTCATTACCCTCTCGTTTATAGGTGGATTCTTTGTACACTTTATAGACTTTATTCGTATATGTATACCATATCTCTCCTCTCTTTATCAAGAAGTTTGTGACGCTGGTAGGCGAACCCCGAAGCGTGTCGTCACCTGAAAACCTCCGATAAATTCCAAAGGTGAAAGAATCACGTTTGGCCCTTGTCTTCTTCTCTCGCAGTCCAAGCAACTCCGTTGTCCTCGTTACCTAACTTCTCCCCTCGCTTCCATGGTGATGGCCTAATTAATTTTCATATTGCGGGACACGACAGGCATCGATGTATAGGAATAACATGCAAGGAAACTTCAGCCTTATTATTTTTCTCATAGGTTAGAGCACATAAAATGAGTCTTCGGTAGATGCAGAGGAAAATGGCGAGCTAATTTTCCATTAGGATTCAGTGTCGCGGATGTTCATTAAAAAATCATGATAAAATTTGAAATTTAGAAATTCGCACGCGCTTAAGAACACAAAAAAACTTTGCCCCTTAAAAAACTCAGAGCGAGCTTTTATGTAAATTTTGTAGCATTTATTAATGAACGAAAATGTTAATATTTTCTATAATATTCCTGAAAATTCTTTAATGCAGTAACAGCAGTGATATAATTTATAAAATTATGCATAATTGGATTTTCACTGAAATTGAGAAAGATAGGATAAAAAAACAAACTCAAAGAATGGAATCTATAAAAAAAAAACTCATGTCTTTTAAATCTATTATGTTAATGGCGTCGTGAAATTTTTATCTATGAATGTTTTTATTTATCTTTTGGAAATGTATTAGTTCCGTAACATGTGCAATTTTATGTTAGATCTTTGTTTTTCATATAAAGTAATTTTTTCAAATCTTATATTCGATCGAGGGAACGATATTCGATTTCAGTCAGCAATTCCGTAGCAACAGCTCCTTCAGCCTTAAATCTGCGGACGTGTGTTTCTCTCCGCTATAATTACAGTGTCCTTTTCTTTTTGTCCTAACGAAATACGGCGTTTTCTTTTTGTTTTCACGAAGCTTACAAGTGGTTCCATCTGCTTTTTCCTTCTCCCAAATTATCCTCATTTCCGAACGATTTTGCTTCAGCAATATCACCAATCTTATTTTTTCCCTCCCTCTCTCTCTCTGTAATTTCTTATCTCCCTCCTTAATTTCCTCTCAAGATGTTTTAACATTAAAGGGTCTGGAATTCCTGCGCAGGCGTCATCGTGCAAGAACCTTGCACCGCTGATAAATTCCCGACCGGAAACAAATCGCAGCATTCCCTTCTACCTTCTCCTCCTCTTACTCCTCCACATGTTCCTTCCGAACCCATAAAACATACCCGCCGCGCTCCCTTCCTCTGCTCCCCCTCTCCTCTCCCCCCTCTCCTCCCCCTCTCCTCCCATTCACTATCCAATTCCACCCGACCCATCTCCTTTCTTGCCTACCTATCTACCCGACTCACGACGTAGGTTTAAAACATCCTTTTTTTTGGGGGTAGGAGAATGAACGTTAGGACGAGGGGAGGAACGGGACGGATTCATTTGCATTCTGATCTACGCTCAAGCCGTTTCACCCAAACACTGGCTTGAATTACGATCTTTTCCTTAAAAAAAGTTCCTTTCTCTTTCTTTCTCTCTCTCTCCCTCTTTCCCTCTCTTCACGCTTTATTCTCGAACTTTATTCTCGAACCCTAAATAAACTCTTATCTTTTTGTATGAGCTTTCTTCTAAAAACGATTCGAGGGGAAAAAACCAGGCGATTGCAAATATCTAATCCATGATTATATATATATTTTGTTATATTTGTTGCGTGCGAAAAATAAATCGGAATTTTGCGGCAGATTTCTCAAATATCGGCTTAACAGTCGAAGCAAAATTTACAATATTTCCGAATAAGAATTTTACGCTCCTGTTTAATTGATCCCAGTTGATTCAACTACAACACTATATGAATTTATTTATACCAAGTTGCTAGTAGTCATCCATCTGTTATGATTTGTTGTTTATCCTCAGTAATGCATCGTATCGGGTGCAATTTATTACCTACAATATTCACAAAACCATAACTGAAGGTGATTAATTACATTTCAAATAGTATATTTTCCATTCTAGCCTGAATTTTTGGAGTTGATGCAATGAATCTATAATATGGACCGTATAAGAATTCTTGAAATATCAATGTTTGTAATGCGATGTTTCAACCGGATCATAGACTGTGTTATATGCAACAAATTTACTGGATAATCAATTTTCAATTAACTTTTTTTTCAAGAGGTAAGATTTTGCTTATGAAATGTAATAACTTTTAAAGGCAGCAAAATATTTTCTCAAGTTTCAAATCTCATACCCCTCGTAAAACTTCCTGTAACATAAGGCTTAGACGGGGAACGAGAATTTCCCGATGTCTGAAATGTGGTGGGTAGCAAGCTATTAGGGGCGGTAGGGAAATGGAGGTGAAATTTGAGTGGGGTCTGATCGGGTTTTTGACCTCTCCGTATTCCTCTCCATTGCTCGGAATCATCTCGAACGCCCAAACTTTCCATATTAGCATACCGGAATGCGGACCAAAAGATAAGGTGGCGCTTTTATTCTACCGGAGAGAATCGTTTTAATATTGGTTTTATTAGCATTTTAGAACATTTTTAAATTTAAGAAGAATATATAAGCAAACTCGCATTCTTATGAAAATTGTATAATAATTGATTGATTTTTGTAGAGAATTCAATGGAATTTGGAAATAAATTCAGTGAAGAGGTAATCATACGAAACGAGGCAAAAGAGTTTCATCTGATATAGCAAGCGTGTAAAACATTTTTTGTTATTTTTATTTGAAATGCGTGTGACATATTTTCAGTGGACGATTTCTGTAAACGATGAAATATTTTGAGGTTTTAATGTCGTAAAAAAAATGAAACCACGAAAATTTAATCAGTAAATTGAAAAATTTCCTTATCATACGTGAAACAATCATCAAAAAAATTATATATTAAGAATAAACTGATCGATTAGTATCGGAAGTATCAAAATAAATAAGGTTTTAATATTCCTTAGAGTACTCGATGAAGTTCCTTTTGAATGAGGTTATTGTTTGTTATTCAACCCGGTTGATTCACTGGTAGGTGAATAGAGATGTTCATGCTTTCATTTCTCTTTACGAATCTAGCTGCTCTTCGCTGTACCTTTTCTATTTCATTAGCAAGTCCCTTTTCATAAGAATGCCACACAGCCGACGCATATTCGACCTGCGGTCGGACAAAGGATAAGCAACATAATTCCCTGACTTTTTCCGAGATATTTCGAACTATTCTCCCTATAAAGGCTAGGTTTTTGTTAGCGGCACCTATCACCAGGGCCAGCGTGATGGGGTATGCAGGGTATGCTACGCATAGGGGTCCCCGGAAGAGGGGAACCCAGATTTTGCTTCTATTTACCATAATTCATCGTCGTAAATAACTGGCACAGTATATTTATAGATAACCATACAGTTGAGCTGCGTTAGGGGTCAGATGCCAATACGAAAATCACTATCCGATGACCACAAACTAAATTCTCTGGTGTGAAGAAAGGTAGAATGTATGTGACATATATGTTTAAATTATAGGGTACCGATTCTAGATAAAGTACTGCGTATCGCCGCTACCTCATTATCCCAGGTCACGTAATGGCCATTGTTGGAACATTGCAGAAAAAGAAGAGGGGCCCCCGAAATCGTGCTTGCATAGGGACCCCCAAAGATATCATACCGGCCCTGCCTATCACTCTGCGGATGTGGGTGTCCCACGTGAGATCTCGATGGATCGTAACTCCTAAATATTTAAACGAATCATTACAATCTGAATAGCGATTATTGTAGATTAGGTTATTTATATTTATGTAACAAAATTCATATAGAATTATTTAGTATATTTAGCGAATAAATCTTCGTTAACATATATCTTTGCCGAACAACTTTTATATTCCCATAATTGTTATTACTTTCTGAAACATTCGGTTCTGTGGATTTTATATTAATTTTTTACGTTTTAGTGCATATAAAAGTTGGTGTCATTTCTTTATTTTATTTTAATGTAATTAGTACTTAATCCACGCATATACATATTTACGGGCAATTACGTTAGTAAATCATAATATCACATAAACTTTCAGTTAACATCTTGTTACCGTGGGATTTTTTTATTGCAGAACATGGGTATGTTTTCACCTTATAAAATTTTCCTCACTCAGGTGGAAATGTCATTGCTACTACCTTATAAAGAGTTATGAGGGAAAAAAAGAGAGGAAGGGGGATAAGCAGGTAGAGCGAAGCGATGTGTTTTTGTCATGTTTCGGAGAAACTTAGGACTGGGTTAAAAGTTAAAAGCGATTGTAAGGAAACAAGATTCGATCAAATTCGTAAAAAAACAGGGTCTTGGTCACTGTAACTTTTGAGTGGGTGAGTTGGTCGGTTGGGGGAGTGTATTCTCGGAGGATGTGACATGGATATCTCCTGGATAAAGGGAATCCTTGGACGAATTAAGTTTAGAAGAAACTTCTAGGTGCGGGCAGGCAGGCGCGGAAAAGCTTCTGGTGTCGTTTTGAAAATCGAAACCTTTTAACCACCGACATGGAATTTCCGGAGGTAGCAATAATTTTTTATGCCGTCATGTTATTTATCCTGCAGTTTAGGAAGAATAGGGGTTTATTTCACTCTATTAATTACATTTATTATTCTACTATGTTATAATGTGAATCGATTAGTTCGCAAGCGTGGGAAAGTGCTGGAAATGGAATAACTGACAAGGATGTTAAAGTTAATGTTCAAAATTTAAAATGGGATATTTTGGTATATGATATCGATGGATATAAGGTCCCGTTCATTTTTATTTTCAACTTTTTTTACAAAGCGTTTCGAAAACTAAATTATTTATTATTAATTATTTTTGAAATTATACATTAATTTAAACAATGAGTTAAGAAGGGTAACAGATAAAGCTAGAGAAAATTAAATAAAAGAAAAATGTGAGGAAATACAACAGATGGAGAAGTTAGGACGGTACGATATGATATGCGCTAGGGCACTGGAGTTAGAAGATAAGAAGCCTAATGGGATTCGTGGTAAAGGAATTATTAATACAAATGGAAAAATAGTCGCAGAACCAAAGAATGTAGCACAGGTATGGGAAGATACCATTAAGGAACTATACAGCAAAGCAGGCAGGATCGTCACAAATAGAACTGGAAGAAGAGGATAACATTGAAGAAGACAACTTGGGAGTAAATATTATGAAAAGCGAAATAGAAAAGGCGATACTGGAACTGAAGAAAGGAAATGCTACAGGCAGCGATGGAATACCGGCAGAGGTACTTAAAGTCATGGAATCGGAAGGGTTAAAAGTGATTACGAAATTTGTTAACAAGATTTACGACTCGGAAGAGTGGCCTCAGGATTTCTTAGATGTAAAAATGATCCTTCTAAAGAAGAAGCCAAAGGATATGCAGTGTAAATAATACAGAACGATAAGCCTACTGTCACACACTTCGAAGGTCATCACGGGGATTCTTAATAAAAGGCTAGTGAAAAAGGTCGAAGAAATGCTAGGGGAAGATCAATTCGGCTTCAGAAAAGGACGAGGAACCAGAGATGCTATCGGTGTAGTGAGAATCATATCAGAAAGGGCAATAGAGTACAGTCAAGATTGCTGCGTATGTTTCGTCGACTGGCAGAAGGCCTTTGATAGAGTAAATTGGGTACTGCTGATGAGGATATTAAAGGATATAGGTGTAGACTGGAAAGACAGGAAACTGATCAGGAATCTATAGGTGAATCAAGTTGTAAAGGTCAGGTTGGAGAATACGGACACCAGCGGAGTACATATCGGTAGAGGAGTAAGACAGGGCTGCTGTCTATCGCCGATTCTATTCAATATATATTGAGAGAGGCTAGTGCAGGAAGCGTTAGAAGGCACGGGAGATTTCAAAATCGGAGGAAGGATTATAAGAACAGTGAAATACGCGGATGATCAAGTACTTCTAGCAGGAAAGGAAAAGGAACTCCAGAAAATGATAAATAGACTAGTGATAACATGTAGAAAATACGGTATGGAAATTAATACAGAAAAATCCAAAGTCTTGCGAATAACAAGTAAAGAAGAGGAAAATTTGAATATAAGTATTGGAGGAAAGCATTAAAACAAATTTCAGATTAGAAATACCTAGGAAGCATCATAATGAGAGAAGCAAAATGTACCGATGAAATCAGGGCTAGAATAACGAAAGCAAAAGCCGCTTTCAGAAGAAAGATACTCCTACTAACGGGAAATATAAATCAGGAAATCCGCAAGAAGTTGATAAAATGCTATGTATGGAGTATAGCTTTATATGGGGCAGAAACATAGACGATAAGGAAAACTGATATAAGATACTTGGAAAGCTTCGAAATGTGGACATGGAGAAGAATGCCGAAGATAAAATGGACAGATAGGGTGAAAAATGAGGAAGTACTACGAAGAATAGGAGAGAAGCGAGCGATTATACAGAGTATCAGAAAGAGGATGGCGAACTGGATTGGGCATTACCTGAGGAGAGAGAGCATGGTTAAAGAAGTGCTAGAAGGAAAACTGGGTGAAAAAGAGAAAGATGTAGGAAAAGATTTCATCTGTTATACGACTTGAAAGGGAATAAGAGCTACCAAGACATGAAGAAAACTGCGGAAAATAGGAGTATATGGAGAACCAAGTTTAACTATGAATAATCACAGACCTAAGGACGGACTACCTATGGTGATGATATTAATTTTAAAAATCACCGAAAGTCTCCATATTTATTTCATATTGTGATGTGCTGGTTTATTATCCATATTTTTAATTACGAAGGAATTATTACGAATTCCTAAATTTAATTTTCCATTAATTAACATTTTAATATTTACAGTGAGAAAAATTGGCAATAATATTTTATTTATTCCATGTCTCAAAGCTATAAAGCAAGATTAGCATGCGTAATAATAAATTCTTTCTTCTTAATTTTGAATTCCAATTATGTATTTACACTCCTACATTCATTCAGCTTCCAAAGCATCTCAGACACTCGATGGTGCAATTTATCCAGCCCTCAATTACTTAATTATACATCTATCTACGCAAACTCGAAGTTTACCTAAAAAAATAAACCCGAACTAGCCCATCTCATTCACGGACATGTAAGTTGCTCTGATTGCCCAAAAGAAAAAGGTTGGGAAAATCAGATGCACACAGGCCGCCCGTGTGCAAGTCTGTCATTTTCCGCCCTTTTTAGGCGTTCTTTACATAAATTTAAAAAAAACGCCTTATGATTCGACAAGTTTCCGCAGTGAACAAATATGTAAGAATATACGGTATATTATAATACTGTGTCTGGCGATAAATCGGCCGCCCCCGTTGTTGGCCGCCCGTGGGGATGCTAACTTCACCTACAAAAAACGATCATCGTTGGTCAATCTTCGTTGGCATACCACAAGTGGGTTCTTTTTATTTAGATTCCATCTATTCAGATGATAAACGAAATATATTATATGATCGATTGTAAGTAAATAATAACTTTTTCGTGGCGGATATACGCATCTGATTTTTCCCCTTAACATTTGCATGGCCGTTGGAGCTGCATATTTCATCTATTCGACTCGAGACATAATGCGACCTCGATAATTATCGTTGGAATCACTCGTCTCATTATCTGTCTCTTTCGAGTTTATATTATATTTACCGACGCGTTCAGCAGGTTCTCAAGTGTTATCAGTACCTTTCTTTTCTCTTTAAAGTGTTCTCGATTTATAAACGCTTAAATTACCTTGTTCCGAATAGATGTATCCCTTTTTAAAAGGTCATTATTTAAAGAAAGTTTAGCAATGAAAAATAATTGCCTATGGGTCAAATTTCTGCTGCTAAAATTGTATGTGTCCGCCGAAGTGACGACTGTTCTATTTTCGGCGGAGGGCCTAACTCAGGGAAACAGGAAATCGAATCGTTTGATTCTTTTTGCTAGACATGAGTAATATGGCAGTAGATAATCATTTAAGATATTCGCGGCAACGTTCCATAACAGAAAGGTCTCCCAGACCATCTCCTCTTCATTTATTCCCTCCATTTTTAAACATCTTTTATCTCCTTTCCCTTTATTTTTATAGGCGCGTTTCGCTTCCAGCATGAGCACATATTAACGTCGGTCTTTCCGTCGGTCCGCATGTTCGTTTTCGGATTTTCATGAAATTTGACTTTAAAGACTTAACAGTCAAAGATAATACGAAAATCACATTAATGAATGAAACTCAAGGCGGGCGCTTTCTCCGCTTTCGTCATTCAAAATTAGGATCACTGTGTGGCAAACATTAAAAAGGTGTCTCAATTCACTGCTTGAAGTCTCGAGCACTCTATTTTCATATAGAATCGTCACGGACAGAGGGCGTTGGCGTTGAATGTTTTTTCGGATCTATAGAATTCGGATCTTCTTCGGAAAGTTTGCCATAACTTTTTTGTTTCGTCCGATATCATCCACAATTGCTTTATGCTCACCCAGCGCTCACCCTCCAGACTTTTTGTTCCAATTTTCCTTTGGGAAAAGTATGTTGATTAAGTCAATGTTTGTATGTCTTTCAATAACATAACTCAATGCAGAAATATTTAATTAGAAACATCATATTTATTATTATTCTTTTTTAGAGTTGTTTCTACTTATATAATTCTCTGTATATAACAAGGTTAATATAGGAGTTGCAAGGTATCAGTTATTAAATTTCACCTCTGAAAATAATGGGATAAAAACTTGATCGAATGACGGAATCGCCACCTGCCCCCGAATGTTTTATTATTATAAAAAGTGTAAATCGTAGAGAAGGTTCGTAGTATGTTCATAACGTGGGATTGGGGACAAAGACCGAACAGTTTCCAAAGCAACAGATAACATAACGAGGAGATCGTTTTTCTTCCAACAGCCTTCTGGAGTGGATATTATGGGTTGAGAGGGGAGAAGAGTAAAAGAGAGAGAGAGAGAAATCCTCTTAACCATTAAAACGGTCCCTTACGGTCGTTTGGCATCAAGAACTGGACCAAGAAGGAACTCGATGGCATTTCCCGTTTGGGGAAATAGGGAAGCTTAGGAGAGGAAATAAATCGCATGAGAGTAAAGGAGAAAAGAGAGGAGTCATATGAAAAGATGATGTCTTTTGATACATGTAGGAATGAATGGCTGGGGAGCAGCAATCCCCTTATACAGAATAGCGTATAATTTGACCCCAGACAATAAAAAGGGCGAATTAAAAATTTCTTGTCCATTTAAAAGAAATCTCCGTCAGTGTCTGGTAACCGTCGGCAGTGGGAATATAAAAGAAATCGGCTCGTTTCTCAGTAACAAGAAAATGAAAGTATATTACTGCTATGAAGATCTGAAATTTTACACTTATGTCCCGATATAAAAATGTAAAATGTTTTTCGGCGAAATATATATATATGCCTACACTATTCATAATGTACAGACCTTAAAAGCAGGTATTAATATACCTTTTCTCTTTTATTAATTTCAAGGTAAATCATATAAACAAAAGCCTTAGCAAACGTTGTGTGTAATGCTTTTTGAAGCTTAATATCTCGCAAACGACTGAACCGAATTTGATGAAATTTTCAGGATAGCATTATGATATAATAAAAAAACGTTTTAATGTATCCGTAATATATAAAAGCCTTATTCTGTCCCTTTGTCCTTTTGTCACTCCCTCTGTCACGCTCTGAAAAACAGAAATATACCTGGCAAGAGGGGACTAAGGTCAGCTTTTGAAGCACAATAGATACTCGTGGCGAGACTTTCGAACTTTCGCTCGGATCGAAGGCGACCCTCTCAGCAGGAGGTATGATTTCAGGTCAAAGAAGACTGCCTCAATTTTATTTCAGAATAATCGATCATCCCCGTCATTTTTGACGGGCACTTATACTAGTAAAATATAAACCCCTGTAATGAACATCGTAGTTTTGCTATAGATAGATAACGTCTTTATTTCTGGGTGAGATTGAGATAGAACCCCTTCTACCAAGCTTACTAGCATTTTTCTTCCAATCGTATTTCATAATAGAGAATCCTATACTTACATGAAATTACGTTTCAGTCCGATTTTTTACTTATTGTTAAATATTTCATAAGAGCTATAAGATACATTGCTCAATTTTTATGCACATATGTTTAGTTTATTAAATAATGCAGTATTTAAGTTATTTAACTCTCTACTAGTATTTATTAAAACAATATTTATTTATTGAACAAAAATTCGAAGCTATTATATAGACAAAAAAGGGAAAATAATTAATCGAGATTTGAGAAAGATGTCGGAATTGGAATTTGTTCAGCAAATAAACTCTGCACCTGATTGTCATTCCCATCGCCTGGATACCATCCGACGCAAAACTATTCTTGATCCGTCTCTGCGAAAAATGTCAAGAATTAGTTTCCAGGGTTTTGAATTTAAGTGGAAACCTCTCTCTCTCTCTAATGCTTCATTTTTAATCCGGTTAATTTTAGTGGCAGTTTTTTTTGTTTCCTCCGAAGAGCTACTTTTTCGCTCCTTCAACCTTTTAAAGATATTCTCGGGGTTTTTACGTTTTCTACTGCTCTCTCTTAATTGCCTTTAATCTCCTTAGCGCTAAAATGTCTCTTACAAGATGAAAGTGGCTTCGGGAGATTCAAAGAGCAATTTTTTAAATGGAAGGAGGAAGAAGAAGTGTCAGAGGGAAAGAAATGAAGAGGTGGGTGGTTAAAGAAGAGGGAAGACTTTTATAGCTTTTGCCGAGAAATCCAATTTATTCCTGCACAAATTCATTTAGAAATTTAATAAAATATGTGATCAATCTTTACAAAGACACCTCTGTGACGTAAAGCAAAACATTATTATTTAGCTTTTAGATATGTCGTTACGAAAGTTAGGAAAACTTCACAATTAAAGGCAACTTTGAAGTTTACCCGCATCCCTAAAAATTGCTTTGTCTTTATTAAATTGAAAAAAAAAGAAAACAAGGGGAAACTTAATTGGGTATCCTGCTGTGTGGTTTAAAAAAAAACGACGACCTTCATGTCATGTGTAAAACGGGAAAGGGAAACGGAGATTTAAGTGATTTGGAAGAAAATTCGAATAAAGGACTTTGATCTATCAGGAAATAATATTTAATATAGGATAAATGGTATTTTGAAGTTTCTGAAATGCATTGAGATTCGTTAAGTGAATTATATATACATGTACATATAAATTGAAATTTTGCTGCTTTTTACTTTCTCATATACGAAGTATATTGAGAAAGTATTGATATCGCGAAAAATTTCGATGGAAATATACGTTTTAGGTGTACCCGAGTCCGAAAAAGTAGTTTTCGCAATGCCGTTTGTTTGTCTGTCTGTCTGTCTGTCTGTCTGTCCGTCCGTCTGACCGCCTGTTATTGGCTCTAGAGCCTAAACTGTAGAGCGAAAATGAATAAAATCTCGTACTTAGGCATTCTAGCTATGAAGAATTGCTCATAATTGAGTGAAGTTTATTCTACGCATTTTTAACAACAATTTGATTTCCTCAAAAACGGCTCACGGCTAAAACGATTTTCATTAAATTCCGTACAGTTACTTGAGTTGACGTCTTCAATAATACTGTATAGTTCATATTTATCAAAAAATGATTATAAGACGTTTATTCTAGGCAACTTTAACAATAATTTGATTTTCTCAAAAACTGCCAAAACGATTTTGATAAAATTTCATACCATTACTTGAGTATACCTCTGAAATAATACTACATAGTTCATATCTATCTATACATATCTATAAAGTAAGGTGTTTGTATGTATGTTCTACTAAGGCTCAGAAACTACAACAAGCAGAAAAAAGAGGAAGGTGTCATATTAATCGTTATCATGTGTACGGTGGTGTAGTAAGGTATTTAAACCGATTCGGTGTACTATTTAATTATAATAAAATATTGTCTTTTATATGGGATTTCCATTAAAATTTTTTCGTAAATTTCTCGAATTTTTAACTCCTTACATATATATCGCAGACATATGCTCACGCAGACTTTTTTGTGGTAAATTATTTCCTCTTTTGGAATAATTTTTTAAAAGAGGGGCTTACAGATCAAATAAGACGAATTGAAGGGAAAATCTTATTTTTCATTATTGCTCAGCATTTGGATATACTTAGCAGCCGATGTAAACAAATTACGTTTGAACTATAAACATATCGTAAACGTAGAAATAGTTGATGAAATACTCATTTAATATCTTCTGATTTGATTGTATGTTTTTCGTTCATTATCTATAGCCTTCTATACACAGGTTAATTCTGCGAATAAACATTAGTGAACTGTTTCTTTTTCTGTAATCGTGTCATTCACATTATAGGTATGTTTGGATATAAGTTAAATTGTTTTTATATGCCTTTTGTCTTATTTTATTTCATATTTTAAGTGAAAATTACTTAAGATATATAATTCAATTACTACGTTTAAGTTTTTGTGTTTTGTTTTATGTTTATTTTATTTAAAAACACGGGTCGTTAAGGTGTTTGTTTATCATGGAAACAGTTTACCAATAAAAACGGAATTGAGTATTTCATGCTAACACGCAAGTATTTTTCTATGCTCATCCATTTTGCGTTTCAATAATAATTAGATACTTTTTTGTAATATATAATATCGTTTTGAATTAAAAGAGAGTTTTATCAATTGGAAATAAGGTTCACTCATGAATAATTGTTATTTTAATATGAGAACTAAATTAGATTAACATTTTGAACACGTAACGCAGTGAATTTCGAAAGATTTTATTTGAATAATACTTTTGTTGAACTTTATTACCTATGTCTTCTGAACTAAAATTAATAATTCGTGTCTGCGGTTGCATGGGTAAAATGTAAACACTACCGATACACTCACGTAATTAATTACGTTAGAAAAGTAAAACATTTTACTACATTATTTAAAATCGATTCGTTCGAATATCTCAATCTATTATTCAATTAATTACGATGGAAAACACAATTAAGATCAATAATTTTATATCTATTTAGAGTAATAATAGGTGTTCTTATTTAGTTTCTCCTGTTATTATGTTGACATACAAGCTCATATTCCGCAAAGTCAATATTTACTCATCACTACGACACGCTATTTTGTGATTGTTGGTTGTTTATTTAGGAACTGAATAGAAAGGGTCAGTCGCCATCATCAGATACATTGCGCTTTAGGAGATTATTCGTTGGTTGGTTTCGGTTAGTTTGTTGTTTTCATTTGCTTTCGTTTCGTGTCCATTTTTTGTGTTCTTTGTTTGTTTTCTTTGTTTTCGTTCTTAGTTGTTCATTTTGTATTCTTTGTTTATATTCTTTGGTTGTGCTCTTGATTTTTGTTCCTTGATTACTTATTTGTCGGTTTACACCTTTTATGCCGGCTATTGGTTAGAGTTTAATTCATTTCTTTTTTCTTGGTGTTTTTTACATTGAACTTACATTCTTTGGTGGTACCCTTAATTTATGTTCCAGGATTATTTATTTGTCGGTTTACATCCTTTTCTGCCGGGTATTGGTTAGCGTTTAATTCATTTCTTTTTCCTTGGTGGTTTTTCGAATTTAACGTTTTAATATCATATTTTGACAAAATTGAGCGTTTTTAACCTGAAGTTGTCTTGCCAACAGGTTACATTGTTAAACTCGATATCCTATTATTCTCACGTATGCTCACGTTCTCTCCGGACCTCCATGGACCCTGCTGGCCCAATTCATAGGTGTCAGAGATATCTCAGAATTAGTTTGTACTTTCTCCAATATACGTAGTACAGAGAAAGTATTGTTTTCATGAAAAAATTCGAAATCGAGATTTCAACGGAAATACACGTTTTGAGGTGCGCAAAGGGAGAAATGATTGTATTACCATATAATACATCATTTTATTCGCCAAAGACGTCTGACATAACCCGGGCATCGCTGGGTACTTTCAGCTAGTATCTAAATAAATGAATATAAGACTAGTTTATTCTAGGCAACTATAACAATTATTTGATTTTCTCAAAAACGGATCAAACGATTTCGAAGAAATTTCGTAGTTTCTGGAGTATACGTCAGTAATAACACTAGGTATTTCATTTTTCTCAATGAATGAATATAAGGCTAGTTTATTCTTGGGCAACTTCAACAAAAATAGGATTTTCTAAAAACCGGCTCATACGATTTTCATTTTCTTAAGATAGCTAAACGACGCATTAGTGTATGAGAAAGTTTGAACAATGTATGTTGTACCGATTTTTTAAAATGGCTCCATACAGGGAAAAGAAAGCTATAGAAATAGTAATCCTGGGAAATTCTATCGATGTTTCAATTCTAAGGATTAGAGGCAAATGATTTTTGAGTCGCGTGCCAAGAAAGTAATGTGAACCATCAGAATTTTTTCGCGTGCCACTCGTTTACTACTCCTCTAAGAAACGTCATATTTTATACAGAAATATAAGCTTACGCGTGCCAAGTAAAATCGCACGTGTGCCATTTTCGGCACGCGTGCCACGTATTTGCCATACCTGGATTAGAGGGACGAGGAAAAGCTAAAATATGAAAAATATTTTGACGTGTTAGGGTATGAAAATTTGGACATGTGAAAATGACAAATGGAGTGAATTTCGAAGAGAAAATGGAATTGGATAAGGCGGAATATGTCGAGAGGAAGTTGTAAAAGAATGAACGAGGAAAGAGAATGAGTTTTTAAAAAGTTATTTGTCATAGCAGAGATTGGGTGTTTCTGGCTATCGCTGTCGTGACATGGACATAATTCGCCGAGTCTCGTGTTTTTTGATGTCGATATGAATCGATTCACGTCACAAGGTGACGAGATAGAAATGAGAATCGAATCTGTCACCACCAAGCACCAGAGGAAGCTTTATATTTGCGGTATAATCAGTTGTTTATCAAACGAAATTTTTTTGTTTAATGAATTTCTTTGAATTTAATTCGTTCTTTGAATTTGATTAAGTAGAAGAATGCCTGTAAACAGCCGGGACAAGAAATTTTACCTCTCAAAACATCATTTTTATTAATAATGTGGAAGTAATGTAAGATATGTTTTATAATATAAAACGTAACATTTAAAAGTCCAAATTGTCAGGTGCTGTGCCCCTAAGAATTCTGCGCCCTGGGTGTGTGGGCATACCTCTTGTCCCGGCTCTGCCTGTAAGCATTTTATTTTTTTGGAAATTATCCTTCGTTGTTATGCTAACATTACGAGATCGACTCAAAATAGATATCAGCTGAAATGTTGTATTTATTTTTTGAAAAGTCTGATTTTTCCTTTATTTTTATAAAAATTTTAGTTAACTGTATAAATTTACTCGTAAACGTATTCGGTTCTGTATAAACATTTTTTTAGAGAGAGCATTGCTATTGAGTTCGAAGAATTGAATATGCAGGAGTAATCTCACCATTCAATTCAAACTAAACGAAGAGGGAAAATGCATATTTTCGCATTTTAGCGAAAAATGTGCAAAATTTTAAATAAATGGTCCATTTAAATATTGTTTCGTTTAAGAGGCGCCTTTTATTTTTAATGCAAATTATGTCGAAGGAAAAATGAATTGCGTGCACCTCGTCCGAGTAATTCTCTACGTTTAAATAGCAAGGATTAATATTGAATTGGCACGGAAAATAATTTTGGGAGTAATTCATACAATACTTATTCTATAACTATGTGTACCACGTACAAAACTACCTACTTATTTTTAACTTGTGTTAAATATTTTCTACCGTTTCCCCAGCAAGTTCAGGAATAAATGGCACATTGATTCGTCTGTTCGTGTCTGACACGGAGCGAATAGGTTTCTTTGGGATATCCATTAGAATTCCTTTCTAAAATCCATTTTCTGCGATCGCCAACACATGGCTCTCGCTGGAACAACGCTTTCCTTTGGGAATCAGAAAATATCCCAAGCCTCACATAAGGTGGAAAAAAACGCCAACCAATGACCGGCCTCTGAAGAGAGTGTGGAAGATTCTTTGTGAAACTAAAACGTCGGTAACAATTTGTTCGAATACAAGCATTAAAAAAATTAATTTTTGACGTCGCTATAAAACTAGAACGGTATAAAAAAAATCTAAAAGAATTTCTATGACAAAAGTTTGTTTTTTCTGTAATTTGCATAATACCATAAATTGTTATGTGATTAATTTATAAAAACATTTAGTTAAGACATTTCCTTGTACAGTGACGCTCTATGTTCTGTTTCTACGTTAATATCAATGTATGTACAACATCGTCATATCCTAATATACGCCTTGAGAGCTTAAATGTCTTTAATTTTAATTAATATTTAAGTAGACTGAAAAAGTAAGAAAAAATTTGTACGAAACTAGTAAAAAATGAAAATGGAAGAGCACATATAAAATACGTTATTTCTTACAAAGTGATTTTTCTATTATTTTGTTTTAAGAAATAAAACGTCATAAAATGAAAACTGTATAGCAGAAATTAATCATATACGCACACATACTCTTAAAACCTAAAAATTTTTATAAATTTTATCATTAACGTTAATCGTGCTTTGACAAATCCTTGAAATAATTTAAAACATAGATAGATTAAATATTTTCTTATTAAATAATAATTAATCCACGAGAAAGAAGTTTATAATGTTTTAAGAGTGATTTCTGAAGCATTAATTCAATGAATTTACGACTATGAAATGAAAATAATTATTATTTCATTTTGAAGAAGCGTCCGGAGTCTTTTTTGATCATTGTCTTATGATAATATAACAAGAATTTCTCTACAGAACTCGGTGTTTGCCGCCTCCTCGCGCTATCTCCTTCTTTTTGGATATTTTTGGAAAATGTTGGCGTATTGTTTCTTGGAATTTCAAATATAATCTTAAACTATGTAACAGGAATTCTTATGGCTTGTGTCGACTATGTCGGACCATCTAAAATACTGGCTCTCATTAACTCGGATTAGGAGGCTGAAGCTCGAGACTCATTGTCAGACCAAAACCCCAGCTCATGTACCTTTACCCTCGCAGCAGGGGAGCACTAGCAGACCACAACTTTTGGAATAAAATTTAAACTATTTCATGTTGTTAACTTAGCGCGATAGTGACTCAAGCATCAAATTCGGGTGAATGCGCTGATTAATCGCATTTTAATGGCATTACATATATAATCTTATATATAATTATATAATCGTTAAATATGCAATTAATCTGTAAAGATTGTTTCCTATCAAAAATGGCCCTTAGCTAATAGTCCCAATGTAAGATATAATAGATGTAATTCAAAACATAATTGTATCTGTTGTGCGTCAATTTGGTTAAACCCGAAGCTGCAGGACAAATTTTGTGTCCCAAAAACTCTTAAGATTGGATGTGAGCGTAAATATCTTATTATTTATCGTTGAATTACGTTTAACAGACGCTCTTAATCAGCACATTCACTCAAATTTGATCGGACTAAGTTAACAACATAAAATAGATGAAATTTTATTCCAGAAGACGTGGTCGGTTAGTGCTCCCCTGCTGCGAGGGTGGAGGCACATGAGCTCGGGTTTTGGTCTGTCTCTCGAGCTTCGGCCTTCTAATATGTATTAATATAAACTATATAATTGTGCTACGGGAAGGCATTGAGAAATGTATTGTGCCTTAGTGTTGGAAAAGTCGGGGATTGCTTGGTAGGGTGATGTACGGTGAGGACTTCGTGAGCCTCCTGACCGCTACGGTAGCCGTGAATGCCTAACATGAACCCGCGAAAATCCTCACTACGGGTACAAATTGTAATCATTCTTATACATGTATTATAGATATTGTGGGTTTACTCTAAATAACGTATACGTGTATATACTTCACATATTGGACGCAGGGTAAAATACGGTACCTACTCATGAACTATGCCCGGAAAGTGCTAGAACCCACCGGAACGGTGTTCTGGTATGCCGCATTTGTTTATAATATATTTCTGTCTCGTATATGTGTGAAGTATTTAGATTAAATTTGTTCTTGTTATCACGTAGTCATACGACTAAATTGTAAATTTCCAGTCTCCCAAAAAGTGTTTAAAAAATAGAAAACATGTTAAGGCTTATTTATATCTTCATAAAGTATTCGTAGTACACCTTCCGAAAGACCTTTATCCGTCGATTTCAGATCTAAAAACAACCCTGTCCCAATTTACTTTTAACGGAGGCCGTGTATTAAAGTTTTTTTTTTACGGGAGAGAAAATAGATCGTTAGGTTTCGAAGCTTGGACCGAATGCAAAGCACTTTAGTGTCGAAAGTGCTTATTTTTTTTATGGCGGGTAAGAAAACCCCGACGAACGAGGGAAATTCTTTCAAACGAGGATAGTAAAGTTCCCAATAGAAATGTTGGAATACAAGGGGTTCGTTTGATTGGACCATTATCGTCAGTTTATAGAGCGCTCAACCTTTGCAAGCATCCCCAAAAGCTATCTTCAAGCAATCTCAATCTCTCCTCGTTATTTCAGGCGAGGGTTTTCTTTGGATTTTATTGGCCATGCTTCAAATTAAAGCGAACTTCTTCGTTAATAACGTTTAAAGGTCTATGCGCTGATTTTATTTTTGAAAATCACGAATGGAAGGAATTTTCCGTTGGTTTCATTTGCTTTTCTCTTTTACAAAAATACGTATGCCTCCAATGCGATCGGCCTCTTTAGAAGGGTCTTTCAGAATTATGGGATCTTCTTTGTAATGCAGATATCCTCAATGTAAGACGGTATGTATGAATTATTTATGGAACAAAAAGAGATGCGCGTTATTTTAATAGTTTATTTCGAAATGTGAGCTGACAAAATTCTCGTCATATTTTAAAACATTAAAAAAATGTAATGTTACCGCATCCATCAAATTCTATTTAAAGAAATGTTGTAAATTAAAGATTTCAGTTTGCTTTGATTATCCTATGAAAGGTTGTCATAGTTATTTTACATTTTGGATGCAATAATTTTTTTGTAGGACATATCAGTTTATATATTATAGGAAAATCTGTTGATATAAAATTCGTTTTTTGCTTCTTAGTTCGAATGTAAAAGTTTATGACATTAATTTATAATTAATCTTTTATGCAATTTTCTTCTAATGGTTGTTTAGTGGCACATATCACTTTAAATACTAAAAGAAAATATATGATTTTTAACTTCGTTTTCTTCCTGTTAGTTCAGTTACAAGTTTATGACATTGATTTTTAGCAAATCTTTTATGCAGTTTTCTTTAGGTAAATGATATGTTCTCCATTCTTTTTCTTTCCTCAACTCCTTTTAAAGTAAGAGAGAAATTCACGTCTTTGGTGTTTCGCCTTTTTTCTTTCTCCGTCGCACGCTATCTCGCCAACTATAAGCGCTCTCCGTTCTCTTTTCTTCAATACGAACATGAATATGCATTAGGCGTCTTTTGCAGTTTTTCTGCACACGGAATGCGGTTGTGTTAGACGCATGACAGGATTGTTTTTTTACCCGATTACCATCTGGCCCCTATTCTAAAAAATTAGCATATTTCTTTCTTTTTTTCTGAAAATATCATTTCGTCATATCTTATGCTCTTTTGTCAAAAGCCAACAACAATTTTTTCCCTAAGGTATCACGAAATCACGTGCATGCACACGCATTTATGCAGGCAAGATTGATTTTTTTAAGCAACTGCAGTTTGATTTTCATTTTATGCGCCTTAGGCTATGGTTATCGCACAATTTTAGGTGTTCACGGTATTGTGAACCGTGAAAATCACAATTTCACTGTTTACAATTCCCGTTTTTTTATGGATGAGATATTGGTCTTGTGCTGGCAATTCTCATTCCATTATTCAGCGTTATCATTTTGAAGCAATATTGAGGCTAAATTGCAGTTGTGGTGTTACTGAATTACAGTAGAACCTCATAAATCCGGCACCCTCGGGACCTAGCGCGAGCCGGATTTTAGAAAATTCCAGTTTTTTGAAAATGTTGCACATTGCCTAAGTATCCAGGGGCAAATCGGCCTATTGCGGGATAAAACAATAGAAAGTTTTTTGTAATCTATATAATGTATTTCAAAATTTAATCAGAAATCACGCCAGAATATTTTAAAATATGAAATACATACACAAAATGTATGTAAATAAACATGCAAAATATTAAATAAATCATAATAGACGCCTTGCCCTATTACCACCCTTGGCTACGCCACTGCACCTTCATACCATATCACGGCCTATACGTAAAAAAAAATAAAATACATAACATTAAAATCCAAAATTTACGCCAAAACTTATAAAAGAAAGAATCATTAACAAGTGGACGAATTTGGAATAAGGTCATAGCAAATTTAATGCCAATTTAATACCAATTTACACGTCTCGTTTCTACTCTCGATAGCTAGACGATAAGGTCGAGACAGCGTCTTTAGTTCTATGCAACGGTCTATTGAAGGCTTGTTTGCAGCTGCATTGTCATCATCATCACTTTCACTTTTTTCATAATTCTCACGTTCGGGTTCCAAAACCATTTTAACTATTTCTCCGTCAGTTAGCTCATTTACAGACACTTCATAGTCGATTTCCATCCAGTTTTCAACGCCTTCTTCCAGACCCTTCGTGAAAGCGTTATTCGTCGATCCCTTAGCAAATTCCATAATTTCAGACACCAGTCTCTTTTTGTCACTAACATTGAAACCTAGAAAATCTGGTGGTGATTCATCACATTCTTCAAACATGCTTGCAGGCCACAAATTATATCAGGCATTTTTCGGTGTTGCGGCCGTTACATCAGTCCACGCTTTAGCTATAGTCCAAATCGAGTCCTTAATGTTAAATTCCTTTTTAAATCCGTCAACACCTTGGCCTCTATTGCAAGCAACAAGCAATTTCTGCATAAATTGCTGTCTGTAATAACATTTTAGTGAGCGTAATATTCCCTGAGCCATAGGTTGAATAACAGATGTACAATTTGGAGATAAATAAACCACACGCACTTTACCCAATACCAAAAGTGATGCATCAGGATGGGCAGGACAGTTATCTAATGTCAGAATTATTTTACAATCATCACCTAGTCCCTTAGATTTACAATGAGCACGTGCCTCCGGTGCAAAATAATTCAAAAACCAATCCAACATTAATTGAGAAGTTATCCATGCACGTTTATTAGCACGGTAGTTAACAAGAAAATTCTTTACAGTCTTTAAAGCAATAGGGTGTGCACTTTTACCAATTACAGTTAGCTCTAGTTTGTGCGTACCTGCTGCATTTGCGCACGCAAGAACCGTCAGCCTCTGCTTTGACTCCTTCACTCCAAATGCCATATCCTCATCGGCGGCTGCAAGTGTGCTCCGAAGAAGACATCGCCAAAATAATCCTGTCTCGTCCGCGTTATATATTTGCTCTGCAGTAAGATTTTCATCCGAAATTAACTTGGTAAACTCCTCTACAAATGTTTCGGCAGCATCCGAATCGGCACTTAAGTTTTTCGCCAGACACTGCTAGTTTTCTTATTCCATGGCGAAGTTTGAAGCGATGAAGCCAACCTTGCGAATAATCGCAAGCTTTATTGATTTTCAAATCGTCGTGGAATTTCTTTGCTTTCTGTATTAGCAATAGGCCTGATACCGGTACACTTTCACTTCTTCTTTGTCGAAACCATTCAAACAATACTCTATTGATATCGTTGACCCTGGAAGTGTGTAATGTTTTTCGGCTACTCATAACCTTAGAAGTGTCACTGTCTGCATAGAATGTCAGCAACTCACTTTTTCGTTTCTTCAAGTCATACACAGTAGAACTGCCTATGCTATATTCTTCACAAAGTCTCTTAACTGAAGCACATTTTTCAAGTTTTCTTATTAATCTACTTTTTGTTCAATAGAAAGAGATTTATGTTTACGCTTCATAATACTACTGGAGGGGTTTTGAGCTTTTTTTTGAAGACATTCCAATATGAACTTGAGCAATATCACACTGATGAAAGACACATGCGATCGCCACGAATCTGAACACGTGACTGTATACAAGTTATTCAATGTGACTGTGGAAACTTAACACGTACCAACATGCATTGGTCAGCTGACAATTGAACTCACTCACACATACAATGTAACTGCTGCCGTCAGATTCGTTCTAGAATTCGCGAATTTTGATGCGAAGCGGTGCGTTTATCGTTCCATAGTGGATTAGGCTACCCGCGGCAAAAATTTTAAAAAGTGCACTTTTCAAAAACTGCAGGATTTTTGATAATTCCGGATTTTCGAGTACCGGATTTATGAGGTTCTACTGTATAAACATTTAAAATTAATGTTTCTATTATTTTCCAATGTGGTCTTTATTTAATTAATTTATAACCACAAATTTATCATTGAGATTTAATTTTGCGGGATCTTGTATTCAGTTTTTAAAATTAATCTTGGTCGATATATTTTCTTATTTTCTACAGCAATGGAATATATTATATGTATTTATTGCTTCACGCACGACGTGAGATTTTGCTTCGCTTGACTTTAAAAAAAAAAACAGAATATTTCGGGGAAGGGTTTGTGCTTCATCATTTCTATTTTCGACACATGCGGAAAATTCTCTGAATCATGGATTCAAATAGACGTATGTAATCCGTTATTTCGTCATTGTATATTCTCATCGAGTACACATCCGTCCTCGGATATATTTTTTCCCCGTGTTTCTAATTCCTTCCTTATATTTCTCTCGGATGGGGTATACGTTCTAGGACCTGTTACATATATGCGACTCACCCTCATTCTTTCTGTTATTCTATTTGCTATGGAATTCCTCCATTCCGCTGACTCACTTCCTCCTCTTATCTCCCAAGGAAGATATTATGGGAATCTTAGATGTTTTGTTTCTAGGAATATGCTTTGAGCAGAAAGTTCATATTCATTCTTTTCCAAGTGATTTATTGACGTTTACTAGCGGAAATACCCGGCTTTGCCCGGGGAAATTTGATTAAAATCAGATCGGATTTGTGGATGATACATGGTATTTAAGAATTCAATCGGCCGCCGTTTTTGAATAAAACGGGCAGAGAGAAACACGCATATAATCGTGCCAAATTTAATCGGAATCTGTTGAGAAATGTGGGCGTGAATAAAGTAACAGACAGACAGACTTACTAAAATATAGCGGTGAGGATATGGTGATCTCTCGAGTTGACGAAATTTCCCTCATTTCTCTTACCTGAAGGTTGCGATATACCTAAATGCTTTTGGGAAATTTCCCTGTTGAATTCAATTGAATTTCCTGTCATTTGTAATACATGGACGATTTAGATTTCATGGATACATCATATCTGTCAATAGGCGGATCACCATCGAAGACGCCTGTAGCTACGGTGTGAACCTCGTTTTTTATAACTTTGTTATGGTTGTTGAAAATACCTGAGGTTGTGTACTATTAAAAAAAAAAATTTTACTTAATTTCTTATTATTGGATTTTTTTCTGCCAAACATTTGCTCGATATCACTATCTTGAACTATTCTTGTTTAACGATTCATCAAGGATATCTATTATACCGTTTGTATTGTTTAATTATTATTATTTTATTGCTAAATTTATGGTTGGATATATTTTTGACGTCCGATTTACGCACGAAAACGCACGTTCACACATATTAAATTTTAGGTGTCATATAGTTAATTGAACATAAGTTGACTGAATATCGGGTTAAATTAATAATAATAAAATTATATTTCTAGTAGTCCTAGAAATAATTTATAATTTTATCGTCAGCGAACATTTAACGAGAATTCCTCACAATCAAACGTGATTTTTAAATCCAGTATATTACTCTGAACGGGACCCTCACTCCGCGTAGCCTACATTCGAGTTAAGTTTCAGTCGCAGCAGATGGTCTATTTCATCCCGGTCCTTTTCCTAGCTCTTAGTTTTAGGGATAGCGCTCGAGAAACAATGGATGAAGGAATTATACGGTACTGCGAGAGACGTCAAGAAATGACCCTCACTGGCGCCTAACTGCCTATCGCCAATGGGAAGGGGGCAACTGCTTACGAGGGACCGTATTGTATCCGGAGAAATTGAATTGGCTCTGGTCGGAAATGGGAGGAGGAGAACGGGGCGGATAATTGAGATGGAATGGGAGAATAGCTGCTCTATAAAAAAGATAGCGATAAAGAGAGAAAAAGTACGAAAAAGGGCGTATTTAAAAAAAGAAGGAAATCGAGCATAGGATTTTCATCGTTGTTAGATGGCGCCTTTTGTTTTGAAAAAAAAAATGTCGAAGCAAACTTTCGATAGGCATGACTTCATTTATCAAACAGTTGAGTTAAACCTAATGCTGATAAATAAGCGATCAAACTATTTTTAAAATGTTGCCTCTAGAATCTTGAGCAGTGGTTCCCAAACTGTGTGCCGCAACTCATTTTCAGGTGTGTCGCGAAAATCATAGATTAGTAAATTAATCAAAATATATGGATGTGGTTATGGATCAGATAGTTGCGTGCGAAGGATGCCATACCGGCATTTAATTATATAAAATCCTTTATAAAAAAATCTTTATTCACTTTGTAATTTTTCACTATTTTTTTATATACTTGAGACCGTGGTTACGACGTTATACATATTACTCCCAAGGAAGCCATTATCGTGAGCATGTAATGAAATAGTGTAAAATAACAAAGTGTATAATTTTTTCTCTGATAATGGAAATATTCCCCAAAGTTAGATCTGAAACAGTTAAATTATCACCAAATCTTTGTTTCAGGACCGGGGTTCCTCAAAATTCTGTTTATCTTTGAAAGTGTGCCCGGTATTTAAAAAAGTATGGGAACCATTAGTCTTGGGCATACTGGGTGCATCTTCATTCTAAAAAAAAACAAAAAAACACTCGGGTAAGCAACTGGTAATAAATTAATTCCGATCTTCAAAAAAAAAGTGCGCGAGAGGAAAAATCAGTCCAGTTTGGAAAACGACCGATATACTCAGATTGCCAGCCAGCACCCACCCTACTCCCCCTTACTCCTCCCTCTACCTGCTTCCAATCTCTTCCCCCGGAGGAAGCAATATGCGGCAAGTTTCGTAGTCTCGTTTACCCGTGGCGCCAGGGAAAGGCCGCGAGAGAAAACGGCAACTTTTCCACTTGTTTCCGACCTATTCGTCTCAATTCGCTTTGATTGTTTCCGAGGGGGGTGGGTTGGGGGGGGGGGGGAGGCGGGCATCCTCCCTCCACGAGGAGTTCCCTTTCGCCCCTTCTCACCTTCCTTTTCCTCTTTCTACTTTCGTGGAACTCTGGAGCTCGCTTTGAGATGTACACAGATCGCGTTCCCTGCTTTGGAAAAATTTCTTTCGATTCCGTTTTTCCTGTCTCTGGAAATGCGCAAGCCCATAACCTTGGAAAGGGATCGAATTTGTTATATTTTAGTATCTTTGATGGTTTGGCAATTTTCAAGAATCGAAAAAAAGTCTTTGTTCATATAAAACGCAAACATCACTCCATTTACAATTCAGGGTTCGTCCGAGCAAAAATATTTCAAAATGCAAAATTTTGCTCTTTTATAAGGATGCATCTTTTAAATTTCGCCAATTTTTTTTAGCTTGGCACTAAAAGAAAAATCTGTTGAGAGTGATGATGCGTTTGGCCCATATCTTAGGTTCAAATCTATTGAGATTTGGGAGGTAATAGTCGAAGCGAATCATATAGTTTCCATAAAACTCCGGTTCTACGTACACGTGTACGGACCTTGCCATCCTCTTTTACATGCGATCGTCCGTACACCTGTACGGATCGTGACTTCTTTTTGATGAAACATAAATTTTAGAAAAATCTTTACAAAAAACACCAGCTCCACGTGACATCCAACTTCATCAGAGACTGTCCGTACGTTTGTACGGATCATGTCTCTTCTCTAATGAAACCTAAATATTTGTATAACTTTTCCTCGACAAAAAAATAATCGGACCTTCCAAGGACTTCGAAACACGTTCAGATGTTGACCTCTTTGTGGAGGCGTAAAGTGATCGGAGAATCGCCTTATTGAGGGATATAAGTTGTATCAAAACGTACACACTCACTGTCGAAATATATACGTGGCGTTCATCCAATAGCAGTTCCTTCAGAAATACCAACATCCCATGTTTAAACAGCACGTAACTTTTTTTTTTTTTAAAGAATACGCATTTACAGATAATTTCTCTAGTTTTCATCAATTTTAAAGAGAGAAGAATGGAGGTTAGCGTGGACCAAGTTAATGGTGCTAAGGTGGGGGGGGGGGGGGGGGGGAGAAAGAGATGGGAAGTTGGATTAATGCAATGCTCAGGCGAGTTTTTTTTGCTCGACATCTGCTCGCGGCTAAAGATTGTTTTTGTGTCATTAGTAATTCGAGATGCTTCTCCTAATGGAGTTTGAGCGCCAGAGGATAAGGTACTTTTTTCCGAAAAAGTTATACGTAGTTTGAGATGCAGGAGCCTGGTTGGCAAAGCTGAGGTAATCAATTATTTCCTTCGCTCTTCCTCGTGCCAGAAATCTCGTTCCTCGTTTTAATTTGTCGTAAAATGTTAAATTTTACCTCGTTGAGTTAAATTTTGTTATTTGAAGGCGCCTTTGTTGTGAAATATTGATTTTATCTTAGATCGTTAATGTAAAATGTATTAGTTATTTGAAAGTGCCCTTGTAGCCAGGTAAATAATGGAGTTTTTACCTTATTAATAATGATTGTGTTCTGCTAATTAGTATTAAATTGAAGGGCTGCTGGAAAGCTTTTATGAATACTGAGCAAGCGTTTGTCTGTCATTGTATGAATCTGGTTGTCGTGACAACTGGGAATGCGTCGCCTTTTGTTATAAAATGTTTACTCGAGATGATAGTCTTGACATAATCTTATGATTTGTATGTGAAAACGTGAAATTTCGATGGTAAATTTGTGTTACATATTTTGAGGAGGAATTCGTAGCTTACGTGTTTCACAATTCTTATTCTTTAAATGGCCAAAGGATTAAAAATTTAATAATATCTGTAGCGAAGGTGACCCAGAGGATTTTGGTGCGTAATCTTCTTGGATCGATAAAACGACTTCACCGGAGGAGAAAAATTGACATTTTCCCTTGATTAACGCGGGTGTTTTGGACGATAATAAAAAAAATATATAAGTGCCTGGACATCTCCCAAGTTGTGATAAAGCACCCTTTCCTTTAAGACGGTAAGGGCGAAAAAATAATATATCTTCTATTCCATTACTATCATGAAAAATCTCTACTTTTTACGCCAAAACGGTAAAGGGGAAAAAAATAATATATCTTCTATTCCATTACTAGAGTGAAAAATATCTACTTTTTACGCCAAAAGAGAGTCACTTTTCTTTTTTCTCTCGATTTATTTCGAATACGAATCGATAGGTCGATTTTGGGACGGTGTTATTCATCATTCTTCACTGACCACCTAAAGGTGATTTTTTAATGTATTATTATTGAATTATTGTTAGTGTAATGAAAATATTACCTTTTAGCAGTTGAACTGACCCATGATAATGACTCACTGTTCATCCGTCCGGAATATAATTACATTTCAATCTATCTAATCCGGTGAGATAAGGACCGGAGGCGTTTAGGAATATAGAATTTTTTGGAATGTATCTAATGACTGTATTGTTTCATTTTTAGCTCGAATTTTACCCATTTCCGCATAATAATAGCGCAGTGTGTGTACTAGTGCCTACAGATTATCGCATCATTAATACAGAGCACAGCGGTGATATATAAATTAATAACAGTAATGATTTAGCGTATGCATTACATGACATTGCAAGCGTTCGAACCTCTTAAATTAAACCATAGACACTTTTTAAGATGATTTTCATTCTATTATTTAGCTTAAAATATTATGTCGCTTTGCAGAATTTAAATTATAATGATTTTAAGCACAACTAATTAACGAATAAGTTGCATCTCATAAGTTACGGGGGTTTAAAATCGGTTATTTTAACTAAATCATTTTTAGACGCGCTTCGTCTCCAGCGTGAGCGCCAATTGTCGTCGGTCTGTCCGTCCGTCCGTCCGTCCGTCCGCATGTTCGTTCTCGTCTTCTACACAACGGATTTTCGTGAAATTTGATATTAAGGACTTACTGTCAAAGATAATAAGAAAATCGCACAAATCGATCACTTAAACCAATCAGGCGTGCCACTTTACTTGTGACAAAAATGATCTTTCCGTCATATCTCGTACAGTATTGCTCATATCAAAATATTTTTCATATAAGACTTGTAGAACTAGTAAAGAAGAGTATTTATTTTCCTATACATTTTTTCGTAGGAGTAGTCGTTAACAAGAAAGTCAAACCAGAATATCTTAATTCGAGTTGAAATTTTCTTGCATGTTTACTTTTCATTGCCGCTAACATAGACAAACTCACAAACAAACGTTTAATTTCCTTACGTGTGCATGCAGTATTATAAAGTAGGAAGAATATGGATTATTTATGAAGAAAAGAACTTTAAAACGCTATTCCGCTGACGTACAGGTATATCATTTCTTTCTGATACTCCATTTCACGAAACGGGCCCATTTGTGATACGCTGTACACTTTCCTAAATTGTTGTGTTTACGTTCCACAGCCTGTTTTTTCTCATAGGAAACTTTGCGATGCTTTTCTGGAGTAAGAAATTTCAATCCGGTAAGAGTATTTCGCAAAAAAATTCAATAAATCCCGTTTATGAAGAATCATTATCGTAATGAAACATTGTACAGCAATTTTTGCTGGTTTTTGCCGGTATTGGATACCTATCGCCATTTCTATTTTTCATTCGCTTACGAATTGATTGCGCGTTTCTTTGCGAAATTTTCTGCCATTCTTTCAAAAGATTTTTGTTTCTATTTTCATGATCCAGTTGTATATTCCAAAAAATGGATTTTTAATAAAAAAGAAACACGATTTTATTTCGAGACGAGCTAATCAAATTTGACCGAAGTCGAAGAGTGCGAAAAATGTCTTTATTGGTCGTGTATTCACTGCGCGGAACAATATTTTTTTATCCTGCAGTCAGTTGCGTGTGAAAGAATCGATCGGTTTTCTTATTTTTTTTAAAAAGCTTGGCGGTACATGGACGCGAGGCTCTTAGAAAAGGTCACGGGCGCTTAGTTTAACATGCCCTGTTATTTCGATTTTTTTCCTTACGGTGCTTATACACGTTTTAAACCGGATTGGAATTGTGACGGCGGTCTATATAGATGGGGAAGGAAAGCCTCGTGTTCGAGTATGCCTCAAATTCCGTGGAGCTCTATTACGGCTAGCCACTTCACGGTCTCTCATTTACCGACACGTCTTTTCTCAGTCGCGATGGGATCACGTGCATACGTGACTGCTTGTCTCTTTACGAAATGAGTGGCCAATTTCGATTCGGTTGTTTTTCGCGGGATTCAGTAATAAAAAAATTAAGGTGGAACGTTATTTTTTTTGAATCTGCGATTTCTCGATGTTTACCAAAGGGCTGTTTCGTCCCTCGTGTCGATCAGATATTACTTCTGAATCCACGAGAAAATTACGTAGTTCACGTTTAGTGTGAGTCGAAATGAATAAACGTGCTTCTCCAACTGATGTGATAAGTTTTTAGAAAACCAGATGCGCATTTAGGCTACAGACAGAAATCATCGGTGGTGATTTACCGATAATAAATTCTAACAATCGCCGAATCACCACTGATTTGGCAGGGATGCGCTCCCGGTTTCCCTAACTTTTTATGGCCATCTGATAAACTGTTTTCAATTAATTACGGTGCTTCCTTCCTCCATCCTGTTAGATTATCTTCGTATGTATTATGCGCGTAGTGAAGCTGCGTCCGTCCGTGCGTATGAAGCCTCGCGTAATTATATCGGGGTATTTCTCGAGAACCGATCGTCGTAAAGATAGGCGGTAAACGGCGTTTTGTTTCTACTGGCTATGAGGTCCCTGGAAAAATATTTTCGTTTGCTAAAGTATCCCGGGTTCGAATCCAGGAGACAATTATATTTTCCCATAAACTTACACGGGATTTTCGATTTTTCAGAGTGCAAAATTTTCTTCGTTCATTAAAGTACGTAAATATGGACAGATTTCTTCTTTTTTCATTATTCGATTAGTAAAGCTTTGTACTATCTTATTCTTGAAATTTTTACCTGTTACGCGGTCGAATTTTTCAGAAATACGCATTCTTTTTGGAATTTTTTCTGATTTTTCGTACTCATTCCGGGCGTTGCCAAGGAGACTCTCATTGTTGCCTCCGATTCATTTAAAGCCAATTAAACCTTCAAATAGACGAAAGGAAAGCATTATTGTTATCTTCTCTTCATTGATAATCTAAATAAACGCTTGAATTGACGTTGCATTTATAGTAGATCCTGTAAGAAGTTAAAAGCAGTCGTTGATAGACACTTGAAGGAAGGTAATTGTTTGTGAGTTCGTCTATAAGGGTGCAACGATAATCATTGGAACTAAGGCACGGTAGATTTAAAAATTTTCCCCTTTGAATATACTGCGATATTAAACTAGCATAGAGTAACTCTGTGACATTGTGATCACGTAATTGCTCTAATATGCTGCTGTAAAATCGCAGAAAATTTTAAAATGCCAAGTAGACCAGTGAAAAGGAGAGCTATTAGCGCAGCTACAGCTGCCAGAGAATGGAAGGGGAGCCAGAGATCAAAGGAAGAGTATCGTAGGAAAGAGAGAGAAAGAGATGCGGAAGCTCATGGGATTGCTCGTGAAGATGAGGAGTGGAGAGTACAAGAAAGACAAAGGAATAGGGAAACACGTCAAATGAATAGGGAACAAAGAAGATCTAAACTAGGGTCGAACCATTTAGATTATTTGCAAGCGTAGCTGCAACGGGCTGCTAGTAAGTTATTATTACTATAATAGAAATATTTTATAAATGACTTGTGATTATTCCTCAGAATCGTATCTTTTACGTGAACTGTGTGGTAAGTAAGGCATTTCGTGCTTTAGGGTTGCATTAAAAAACAATACTTTATCAATATACTTCCTATATGAGAAAATAAAAACACGTTCAAATATTTTCCCGTACTTCAGTACCATAACACGGAGAAATACAAAATTGCTCATAAAAAAAGTGGTTTTTTCATGTAACTCGAGCAGAAATTACACTTGGTATTACATATTATTACGGGTTGAAAATCACTGGCACAGAGAATTCTGTTACTCCTATGCACAGTTATGGAATTTTTTTGTTCTAGCTATTTTTATATTTCCTTTCTCATTGAGTAATATGAAAACATTTGAAAAGTACGGCCTTCGATGACTTGTCGTTCCATCTCCTTTGAGGAGGAGCCGCGCCTGCTTTACCGGGAGCGTTTTGTTTCCGTTTCTGCTTTACTCAAACCTTTTTCGCTTTCGGGGAGAAATCTTTTGGGAATCACGTGGTTTCGGGTGCGGCCCTCGAAAAGGAAAAAAAAACCTTGAGCGATCGCTAGGTTCGTTCTTTCTTATTAAGATTGGGCCCCTGGAACTGAAATAATTTCTCCGTTCCTCTAACATAAACAAGGTTCCCTTTTCGTTACCAGTTTCATCTTTCCTCGTTGTTTTTCACCCCAAACAGATTTCTCAGCCCTTCGCACAGACTTTTGATTACCATTCTTCCTCGTTCGCTCTCTCTCTCCCCCTATCTCTTTACCTATTAGCCACGCTCCTCCTGTTCATATCCCTTCTGCTCCCTTTGTTTCATCCCTCCTTACAATGCGCCTCAATCAGCTTGCCTGCTTCGTGATTCACCTTACAATATACGTTCCCAGCGCCGTTAACGCCTTCGTTTCGAGTTAAGCTCTTCTTTTTTTTCGGCCTGCAAAAAACGCGAATGAGAGGAGGGGCTCGAACAGAATATAGGCCGTAGCAGGAAAGTTTTTATTACAATTTATGTATTTCATTAAAACTGCTTTAGCCTAGAGGTATATATAATAATAACGTTTATATAAGCCCGTCAATATAGGCCATAGCAGGAAAGTTTTTTATTGAAATTTATGTATTTCATTAAAACTGCTTTAGCCTAGAGGTATATATAATAATAACGTATATATAAGCCCGTCAGTATAGGCCATAACAGGAAAGTTTTTTATTGAAATTTATGTAGTTCATTAAAACTGCTTTAACCTGGAGGTATATAATAATAATAACGAATATATATAAGCCCCTCAATATGACGGGAAGGAATATATTACTTAACTTAAAATGTCGTTCTATTTATTCTTATAAAAACTTTATTAATAGCTTTCAACTATTTAAAAAATATTCAAAATTCTAGCGGCAAATAACTTCGAATTATATCACCACATATATTCTATTAGTTCGCGTTTCTTCCACGCCTTAGAAACGGCGCTGCAGCCAAGCGTCACGGACATAAGTGGTCCCGAATCCTGATTGGCTTGCCATTCAGCCAATGAAAATGCCGATTGAGCATCACGCGTAACCAAGCAAATTATATAGATGAGTTGATGTTTGCATATTCACATACTTATACGCAAACGCAAAGCAAACTAGTTGTTGCAAATTCCTTTTATCTACGAAAACTACAATCGATATTACTATAGAAATGGTTGAAAATGCCAAAACCTTTTGGTAAAATTTTATTCCTAATACCAAATTTTATGGAGAATTCAGTCAGTAAATTTAAGAAAAAATGCTAACATCTCCTATAAAAGAACTTGAGTACATGTAATTTTGCTAGAATACAACTGAAATATAACTTTTATTTTGATAGCTAGCTTATTACTATTTATGCTGCTACTGTAATGCTCTTTTAAAACATTTTATGTTAGTAGGAGTGCATAACATGGGGGACATGTATGTTAAGTCGCCTAAGTTTAAGGATACAAAGTAAAATTATATCCGGGGTGGCCAAGCTACTACCCGCGAGACATATGCGGCCCACGAGAGCATTCCATGCGGCCAGCGATGCTATGATGAAATAGCGATCCGTAAAATTTAGCACACAAATTAATATATTTTTGGTGAAATTATTATAACAAAATCTTTTATTTTGAAATTTGGAAGATAAAATCCTTAGACCTCGTTTTCGCCTATATGTTGTATGTTATCTCTAATATAAGTACCTAACTTTTGGTTTCAACTCTAATCCGGCCCGCCTATGCATAGGCTACTTCCAATGCGGCCCGCCAAAGTTTTCGCAACTACTAATGCGGCCCTCCATCCAGAAAAGGTAGCCCAAACCTGACTTATATTTTGCCGTTTAGAGGATGGCATTTATTTTAATATCACTTGCTTTGATTCTAAAGAGAGTCATTAATCACTATAGTGAGATAATAACGTTGTGTAAAGGTAAAAAGCCTTCGAATTGAGCAGCGCTGTAGTTCGTAATTTTTCTACTACGGCCCACGAGCGACCTCAAGCCTACGAGTGTATTTTTAATGCGACCCCTGGATGCCATTATGAAAGCGAACCGTGAAATTTAATATGACCAGCGGCGGATTTAGGCATTCTGGGTCCCCCGGCGCTAAACTATTGGGGCCCCTGGCGCTGAACAATTGAGGGCGGCCCTGTAATCTAAATGTATGCTGAAACCTCAACAAACGACTACCACTTTATTTGACCTCTCTTATTGATAGCATTAATAAATAGTCACAGAGCAAAAAATGAATTTCTCTTCGTCATCTTTAAAATGACTTATTTAACATTTCTGAGATTATAGAGGAAGACATTTTATCAGGGTCCCTTGTTTCAAGGGGCTCCTGGCGCGCGCCAATTGCGACCCCCCCTCCTGTCACTGGATACGGATAATTTCATATTTATTGGTCGAAGGTATTTCCGGAAAAGTTTTTCTAACTTGCTACGCTAAAACATTATCAATTAACGATCCTCACTTATCGATTTGTTATCACTCTCTCATTTTACTTCTGATGCGAACCCTATGCTTCTGAATCCGTTGGTCTGGCCCGCCTTAAGGATACGTAACTGCTACTTCTATAAAGTTTGCACGCTATGGTCCAGGACAAGGTACGACATGGGATTCATACACAGTCGGCCAATCACAGAAGGGGGACCGGATGCGAATATCAATGGGGTTCCCACGATATTAATATTTATAGTAATAACGAGCGATTTATGGAGCCCCAATTTAATATTATAACTTTTACGGAGCACTTCTTTATTGAAGATCAATTTGAAAGATATTTTTAGTAAACGTTTTTGCAAAATATACACTCGATATTTCAATAATTGAGAACTTCTGGGGGCCCCATTATTCGGGGGCCCGGATGCCTCTCATTCCTCCTTTGGTCAGTCCTGTATTAATACATTAGTTAGTTCCCTGGTGCTATATTTTATGTAGAGTTAGGGATAAAGAAACTTTCTTGGTGTCTGGCCGCATTGGCGATTGCGAACTCTTCGAAGGGCCGCATTGGACATTGCCAATGCTACGAATAGCCGGGTCAGAGATTAAATCGGAGGCAACACCACACATTAGAAAGCCAGTTCTAAATGAGGTTTTTTAGGATTAAAATTTCAATATTAAATGCCATATTATTATAATTTGAATAAAAAAATATGAATCTTTGGATCCTAAATTGTGCGGATCTCTTGCCCATCTTGCCTTCGCGGGCCGCGTTAAACGCTTTCGGAAGCCGCAAGCGGCCCGCGAGAATACAAATTTCCACGCCCCTGCTGTAGAGGATGGTAGATGGTGCCATGGTTCACGGGATCATTCATTATTCCCCATTTTTAGGCGCGTTTCGCCTCCAGCGTGAGCGCCTATTGTCGTCGGTCTGGCCGTCCATCCTTCCGTCCGCACGTTCGCTCTCGGCTTCTACGAAACGGATTTTCATGAAATTTGATATTAAGGACTTACTATAAAAGATAATAAGAAAATCGCAAAAAATGAATCACGTAATCCAATCAGGGGTACCACTTCACTGGTGATAAAAAATAAACTTTCCTTTATATCTCGTAAAGTCTTGCTCATATCAAAATATTTTTCAAATAAACGTTGTAGAAATAGTAAAGAGTATTTATTTTCCTATACATTTTTATCGTAGGAGTAGCCGTTATCAATAAAATCAAACAAGAATGTCTTAGTTCGAGTTGAACTATGAAATTTTCTTGCATGGTACTTCTTCATTGTTGCTAACATAAACAATCTCACAAACAAACGTTTAATTACCTTACGTGTGCATGCACTATTTTTAAACAAGAAGAAAATGGATTATTTATGATGAAGAAAAGCACTTTTAAAACGCCATTTCCCTTACGTACAGGTGCATCATTACTTTCTGATACTCCATTGCACGAAACGCGCTCATTTGTGATACGCCGTACACTTTCCTAACTTGTTCCCATTAGGAATCAGGGCTTGTAAAATCTCACAACATCATTACCCTCCCCGTTTCCGTTAATAAGGATTTCGCGCCGCTTCGGAGAAATCGTCGATTCCCTCGCTCATTTAATTGGCGTTGCCGTCTTTGTTTTATTTTCCTTTTTTTATCGAGACGGGGGATCCGACTGTGCGAGTGGCACAGTGAGTAATAGAAAGCAATCGGTTCGCTAATTAAAAGGTCCCTTTTTTCCGAAGGGTTGAAAGATGAATAGATCTGTTTTTTTTTTTTGGCCTTGCGTGAGGGTCGATTTGACTCCTCTTGAGATTCAAGGTCGATATTTTCCCTTCTCTTTCTTGTTTTTTCCTTCGACGCAATACTTTCTTGTTTTTTCTTGCGACGCAATACTTTCTACGTCTCAACCTAGTTTTGTATTCTACTTCAGCTGTTTTATTCTGAATTAAAATCGTCGCGTTTTTTTATAAATAAGGAAGACCGATGATTTTTAAGAGTTTTAATTTTTCCCGTCTCTGTTTGCCAGTATTTGTTTGACATGTGGACTCGAGTGTTTCATACAGAATTTTGTTTAATCACGAAACAAAAATTTTAAGCATTCTGTTCGCTAAATAGGAAATTATTTAAGATATAAATTTTTACATAACACACGAGATATAATACAATGCTAACAATTTGTAAAAGTGTTTCGGGATCATATGCCTCAAAACTTTTCATCTTTGCTTTGAGAAAATATTTGTTATCTGCTTGGTTACACTGGAAGTCACTTAAATAAATTTTTTAAATTGATTATTAATTCCGAAGTTCTCTGTCTGTTATTCGTGAGATTAATTGCTTCCCAGCACCGATTCTGTTGGTTCTATTCAATGCAGTTCCAACCGAATCCAAACATTTTTCGCTTTATCAGTAAGTTGTAATCGGTTTCAGGGTTTTTACCGAGTCGCTGGAATATCGACTTCAAGTTTTCAATTCCCAACTTTTGCCGACATTTCTTGTGGAGATAAGGATCTAGGAGAAGTACCTTTCCTATTTTATTCGCCATATATTACCTTACATATCGTCCATTAAGAAAGTTTTTGCTTTTTAGCAAAGCTATTTATGTTTAATAAATATAATTCTTATACGTGATGATTAATTAATACATAACCTTATATTTGGAATGATACCGTATTGTAAAAACAAGAAGACAAACCAAGAAATCGTGCTTAAACAATATTTCTTCGTGCGCAGGACTCCTTTGAGAGGCTATTTTTTCGCTATAGGGAAGAATACATGGGAATCGAAACTCCCATAAGAGCCTGTACTGCACAGTGAACGTGAGACGCACTGTAGATGATGTTTTTACTATTTTCGACACCAGCATTTACAATATAGATTCTTCCTTAAATGATCGTAATTCACGCATCGATTAAATTCACTTTTGAAACAGAAAACATTAACTCTATACAATCCTTAGATCTTTTCCTTGCTAAGAAAAATAACCGTTTGACATATAACATATTCCGAAACCCACACAAACACAAACAGATTTATCCCAATTGACTCACAACATTGCCATAGGCAAAAAAGTTAGGAAAGTGTGCAACGTATCACAAATAGACGCGTTTCGTCCAATCGAGTATTAGAAAGAAATGATATACCTGTACGTAAAGGAAATAGCGTTTTAAAGTTTTTCTTCGTCATAAATAATCCATTTTCTTTTTATTTAAAAAATTAAATGTTTGTTTGTGAGATTATTTATGTTAGCAACAATGAAGAAGTAACCATGCAGGAAAATTTCGAAGAATTAAGACATTCCTGTTTGAATTTCTCGATAACAGTTACTACTCTTACGATAAAAATGTATAGGAAAGGAAATACTCTTCTCTACTAGTCCTACAACTTTTATTTATTTTTATGAATAATACGTTACGAGATATGACTGAAAATTCACTTTTATCACCAGTAAAGTGGTGCCCCTGATTGGCTTACTTGATTCATTTTTTGCGATTTTCTTATTAACTTTAATAGTAAGTCCTTAATATCAAATTTCATGAAAATCAGTTGGGTAAAAGCCGAGAACGAACATGCGGACGGACGGACAGACCGACGATAATAGGCGCTCACGCTGGAAGCGAAACGCGCCTAAAAATAGCAGCTTACAATTCCCTTGTTCGTAGATTACTTCGTGAGCCACTCGACCAGTCAGTAAAATGAGATTAACATATTAAGTTCACTTTTAAATGAAAATATTAAGAGACAAAAGGAAAAAAATACCAATATCAAAGAATCACATTCACGGATCTTTGATATTACGAATATGTCGATACCAAGCTGATAATTCCATTCCAAATGCCAACAATATTCGTAAAATGCCCTCCGGAGAATATAACCGATGTAATTTGATAATTGCGATAAGTGTCATATAAATTGCTTCTCTCCGCCTTGTGAAAAAGATTTTCCATTTTCGTCAAAGATTCCAGAGATGTTGAGAATGAAATTAGAATGGCGGAATAAGAGTAGTAGTCAATAGGCATACGGAGAAGAAAACGTACGAGAAAACGATATTTACACGAAAGATCATTTACGGCAGAACATATTTACGCGTCTCCTGTCATGAGAATACTTATTACTACTCATAAGCATGCAAGGAAATCTGGCACGTGTCAGCTAAATTTCCGTTATTATGTTATATGTTCGACAGACTACGAACCTTTTTTTAAAAACGTTTTAAACATCCCGAGCACTTTCATGGAAATATTTGTTAATCTCTCTGACGTGACCCGCGCACAAAACGGCGGCGGAAAAATATACTGGTCCGTTTTTGAAGAAAATGCTAATCTCTTTTTCGGAGTGTTTCATTTCATTAAAACGAGCTGATAAATTGTTTGATTTTTTCAAACCTTCGTAAAATTTACACGGAACTTCACGTTTGACATGATAGATTGTAATTAGGGAACGAAGTTCAACTTTTAAATTACGACGGATTGACGTCGTTTATTAAAATTTCGATTATCAACCTCCAAATTTTGAGTAGGAACATCTTAGCCCGGTGTAACGTAGCTAGCCAGGTAATTGAATAAAGGCAGAACATGGGATTCTAAAAAAATTCACGCGGAACTTGACGGTCGAAAAATTTGTCTATAACCGGTGGAAGTTAATTTAACTAAAAAGTTAATTTTAATTTAAAAAACAGCTTTTTATCTTCGTGAATATTCCCCTTTCAGAAGTACGTACAATTCAACGAATTTTATATTACTCGATCAAAAATTTTAACATGAGTTATTTTTTCGATGCCCCCTAAATATTCAAATGTTAATGAATGTCATATTTATCACATTCGTCATATACTGCCCCTTTAATATAGTTTAAAATTGCCTTCTCTGCATTGATTCTTGGAGAAAGTGATTTATCGTTTTATTTAAGTCAAATAACAACTTGATGATTTGTATATATTGAGTATCAACAGTTAGGAGACATTTATCTGAACTCAAATAATACCTTGTTTGTCTGTGTCTAGTACCAATATTTAGAAAGACAATTTAAGAAACCTATAACATGATCGTAGAAAATTAAAAATATTGTTAGTCTTGAACATCATTAAACGTTTTATTTAATTCATGTAATAATTTTTTTTTATTATATTGAATACCAATATTTATAAAAACAATTTAAGAAGCCTATAGAAATAACGTATTCGATTAAAAAAAACATTGATAATTTTCAGGAAAAGCGGTTTCCCCGCGTTCCTTCACAAATTTTTTGTGTGTTTTGTTAAATCTCTCTACTAACACTTTTCCAAGCATCATCGTTGCAGCATGACAAACGTAAATGCGTTAGGCATATCTCTCTCTCTCTAATCTAATCATAAACACTTACTCCCGTTACAAAGCAATAACAGCAATGAAAGAACAGCCTCTGCTTCTCTCCCAAACCCTCCGAGAACAATGACACACAAGAAAGCACAGAACAACTCGCACCTATCAGAAGGGATTGTTAACCCTATAGAAACTCGCCGCTAAGATGAAATAACTTAATGTTAATAAGTTTTTCCATTTGTATATGTGTATGTATGTGTAAGTATATTTATTATTGTTATTTACATATTTCTACTTATTTTTAATATTTATATTTTCATTTAATCTCACTCAATTTGTTTAATTGCGATTTTTTTAATCTCAGAATTGTACGTACTATTTATAATTCCACAATTGTTCTTTCATGTATGTAGGATTTTCGCAGGTTTTTTCCACCCCCCTTCCCTTCGTGGGTGTTTTCCTGCCTGGTTTTTTTTACTAGATTGGCCATGTCAGGTCCTTCCTAGGTTTTTACCACAAATACTTCTTCTCTTTTTAGAAGTTTCCGAATTTGTAATTCAATCTCTTAATTGTTTTTTGTTCTTTTTCATTTGTTTGGATTCAGGTATTTGTCTTCTGTTTGTATGTTTATATGTTATTATGTTTATCATCATTCATAACGTGGGGTTAAATGTAAGAAGGGACTATGTAGTCTCAATTTCGCCCTAAATAAAGTCGTTTGTCTGTCTGTCTCTCTCTTGAAATCCCAGTCCCCTTGAGGACCACGTTTCTCATTCGCTCCCTTTTCTATTCGCCTTAAACCCCTTTTTTTCGTTCGGGGTCATGAATATTTAATGAGCGGCTCATTATTCACGCAGTCGGCGAGAAGAGAGAGAGAGAGAGAGAGAGGGACAGAGATAGGAAGAGAAAAAGAAACAGAGAAAAAGTTTGGTTAGGCGGCTGAATAGTTACCAAGTCAGAAACAGTCCTCGCTAAAAATGAAAGAGGGCGGCGAGGTTTTTCGTTTTTTTTTCCTTCTTACTCTTTAGGCTGCTCCATATATTCGGGAAATAGGTAAAAAAAATTACGTCGACGCACTCAATTCCGAGCGTGGTCTTTTAATATTACAGATTTTTCACGCCAATTGGCGGCTCTCTGTTTCCTCTTTGAATTTATTATATTTGTATTAAGTTACGAAGAAGTTGTTTCAGTCGTTAAAGTATCGTTTCCTCGGAGACGAGCTGTTGAACGAAATAACCGGAAAATGAAGTTAAAAGATATATCGGTTGCTAGTGAATGCAATACCGGAATATCGGCCAATTTTTCAATACCCAAATGTCGTGGTACCGTTCCATTCAATATTTCTGTATTGAATGATGTAAAAGTTCTGCAACCAATTACCAGTGTATGATTTACAGTTCACCATCGCCCAAAAAAAAAAAACAAGGGTTCCCAACGCGGTGCCCGCAAAGATTCGCGTGCATTCTCTCATGGCCAAACGCGAAAAATGGCTACATAGAGACTAAATACTTTGTTTCTAAAGAAAAATCTCGTTAGCACTAAATAGGATTACAAGTTAACAGTTCAGCTACATCTGTCATTTTGGAGCCTATTATAACTAATTCGCTTTGCCGCAGTTGCTTTAAAAATATTGTTTGCAACAATACTTTAAATTTCTTTTGGTATAGGACAGGGGTCGGCAACCTTTTCGACAATAAGAGCCAGTTTTTCAAAATTTGTATAGAATCCAACAAAACATGAGCCGCAGAGCATGTATAATGAAGGAATACGTAATAAATACCGTCAAGCCATATTTAATGAAATCTACTTATTTAAAATCTGCATACACACACACACACACACGCACACACACACACCCATAAAATGATGTTTTGGAGATAATTCGTAAAAAGAACTTGAGAAACAAAAGAATGTTTTACATAATTTTTTTATTCAATGAAAATATAAATAAACATTAAAATGAAGCAAATAAAGAGATTCTTGCAAAAAATGAATCTAGGGCTATAGATGAAAATGAGAAAGTAGAAAATTAAATTTTTACTCAACAGCCCATACTGGACCCTTTTATTGAAAACGATTATATTATTGTCAGTGGAGACTGTCATTATCGTCTGGTGCGGTTTAAGCGGAAGAGTGGTCGTCGGGAGCCGCAGGTCATTCCCCAAAGAGACACATGCAGCTCACGAGCCGCGGGTTGCAGACCCCTCGTATAGGACATTTTTGTACAGAACGAAAGGTTGCAAACTTAGGACTAGTTTTGCTATCTCTCATGATATGATATAATTATACGTGCAGAACATCTCCTAAAACTTCGATAAGATTATATTTTTAGCTTTTATTTTCTTTTTACGTAAAATACCACCTCAAAAATATATCAGAACGGCCGTCATTGCTTGATATTTAAATCACCGCAAAAACTCCGCGCGTTCTCAATATAGATAAACTTGAAGGATTAAAAAACTCCCAGGCCTATCCCCAATTTTTTCTCCTGTGATTCTGTGGACGGCGTCCGGTGATTTTCTGCAGAGTGGGAGGGGGGGGAGGATCTTCGCATTTGTCGCTGCGATCCGACTCCTGACCTTTCAAACCATTTTAATCATTCATCCCTTTTCTTCCATTTCATCGTCCTCTGCCTCAATACCTTTCTTTCCCATAAATCTTCTTTTCAAGACCCTTTCCCACCTTATGTAGGTACACCCCTTTCTGAAGCAGTCGCCCGCCTACTTTGTCCATCCACTCCAATGAACAAAAAGGTTTTGTGCCTATGTCTTTGGGTGTTTGCGTGTTTGTGTGCCTGGAGAAATCTTTCAAAATCCCAGGGGTCAGGGTTGATTATAATCTTGCCAAGATTATCATCGCGATACGTCGACTAAACTTAGGCCCAGTTCGTGAGAATGCTTCTCGATTTCGTTTCTCCCTCTTCGTAAAGCGGTGCCTATCTCGACTGTATGCTTCATCCCCTCGACCCCGTGCTTATATCGCGTTCTTTTTATCTTTTTATTCTGTCGCGTGATGTCAGGATCTTCCTTTGATCAGTCTCATTTAGTTTCCAGGTCAGTGCCTGACTTGTGTGGCAGCGAGTAATAGAATTTCTCAGAAAGTAATTTTATACGCAATTGTCTCATAAAGAAGAGTGCTATCGCGACAGCGATTCCGACACGTATGATGAGGTTAGTGAGTGTGAGGTAGAGGGGTAAACTGCTACAGAAGAGAGCGCGATCCCAAGGTTAACAAGTACGCTAACTGGAAGCCTCCACAACTTAGACGGATATTTTCGGAAATACCTGATGGACGAAACGAATAGGTCCTACCACCAGTACATTGCCGTAATAATTTGGTTTTACTACGAATGTATCGTGCGAGTAACTTTTAACTGGACAACCTTTCGATGTTTTTCCTATAAAATACTTTTTATTTGAAGGCTTCGTTTGCGATTTATCAGTTCCTGAGATGTGATAATTTTCTCAAAAATAAAGATATAGCATTTAAATATCCCAAGGTCCCGGACCCAATGACGGACGTTTCAAATCGGTGCAAATAAAGGTTAACATTCATTCTTGTACGAACGTAAACTTATCAATTAGATTTAAGGTTTTTTTAACGTGAAAAACTAAGAGTATTTTCGAACGATGAAAAGATAACTAATCGACAATTTCGTTCGAAAAACAATTTTAAGAAAAAACCTAGTTTATTGGTTTGTTGCTGTTATGGGAATAGATAGGCATTTTCATGTCGTACCTCTTCATCTTGATCGCTCTAGTTCCATCCATCACTTTAACTTTCCAGCCATCGTCTCCTGTCTCCTCATGTATCTCTCCTGCCTGCCACATTACACTCCCGATTAATATCTCCGAGATCCAGACTAGCTGGTGGACATTTATATAAAAGACGTATTTGAATTGTGGAAAATAAAATCAACAGACGGAGATGCATACGGTAGAACCCCGATTATCCAAACGTTCAATTATCCAAACAAACATTTTATTTGCTGCACCGTTTCCATGCATAGTAATTAACCCTTACCGTGCGACATCTGGATGTATCCGAATACTTACTTAATGGTCATTCACTGAGGCATTCAGATCAACGGCTTATACTTGAAAAGTTCTGTTCGATACTCCTGAATTCGGTGGTCCCCCCTTTCGCCTTAAAACAACTCCTGATTGCTCCTCTTTTGGTAATTACCGACATGTGAAAATCCGTTAGGCAGTTTTCGGACATTTTAAAAAAAATTTTAATACCGTTTTCAACAGTTCTGTTGAATTTTGGTATATTATAAAGCAAGTTTTTATTTATATAATAATACAATATTTGCTAGAATAATTAAGGCACTTTTTACTTTATTCATAAGTAGTATAGGAGAAAGCATTATGTTCGTGAAAAGAGTCAATTTCAATATTTCAACGGACACGTTTTGAGGTCCCCTGAGTACGTTTTCACTATTTACATCGTAGGCAAAAATATCCGATTGATACGGAAAGTAGCGTTCTCAGAATTTTTAAATTTGATGTGCAGTAATTATAAATTGGTTAAACATGGACGAATCAGTTTTATTATAGCAAGTAAAAGACGATTCTCCAACTATTTCCCCGCATTGCATTAAATAAATCCAAATATAACGGTGATTTTTTGCAGTTATATGCCTATAAAACCTACACTAGTCTTCGTTGTTTTAAATGATTCTGCCTTATAAGCTATCAAAAGAATCTGTGAATACAAATTATCCACCGAAAATTTCTTTCAAAACGATCTACGTATCTGTCCGTATTTGACGGAGTAAAGGTAAAGAACAGAGGGAAATGCATTATTTCCCAGCAACCAAAGATTTCCGCTTCTTAGATCAAAGTCTTTTACTCGTAAGCGCGATATTTATGTGCAAAATCCTGATCGCGGAGTATACCTAATATTTTTGTAGGAAAAAGTTCAAGGTATCATACATAAAGTAATACAACTCGGCCACCGACAAATGTAAATATGTAATAGGGAAGTTTAGCGTTTACATAAACTAGCTGAGAGCAAAAGAAACGCTACGAAGCTTAAAAGCGGTTCAAGCAACCAGTGGGTACAGGTAGATTCGTGTAAGCGGCTGACACAGTTAAGGGGTAAAGTGTATGTCAACCGGCTTACCCTAAATAAAATATCACCGCACGCCACTTGATATACAGAGAGGCATCTGGATCATATCTCTATATTCTGAACAAGGGACTATTCATTTCGAATGTTTATTCAGAAAATTGCTCCAGAGTTTCGAGTCGAATTACTGGGTTAAGGAACCCTTGTACGACGGCGAAGTTAGTGGTGGCAGCACCGAAATTTCCTGGTGGCCGCATTTGAGAATAGCTGTTGTAGATACACGTTTAGTCAGAATTGTCGTTAAGAATGCTAAATAAATCCCCATCGAGACAGGATTTAATTTTGAACTATTCCTTACCCGAATTTATTCACCTTGTTTGGATGTTTTTAATTATTATTTAATTATCTTGAATCTTATTATGCCTGCGGCCTACGACCTCGAAGACTTTCTAACTCGCTTTCTCCGCATTCTCTCTCTTGTTCTCTGTCCTGATTACTCTCTCCCCCCCTCCCCTCTTCTTCTTTCCCCGTATTGTCGGCTGGGAAATTGTTGAGGGCCTGATAAAGCGGAACATTTTATGCTAGAATAAAGTCTGTTTAAGGATCGCGAGAGGGTAAAGGGTGGGGGGACGAAGTGAAGGGTTTTAAATGAAGAACTGTTGAATGCTCTGAAAACACGGTGGCTTTCTTTTCTAAGTGGCTTCCCTCGGCGAAAGTGCGTGTAGATGAAAAATCTCGTTGCTTTGATACGAGGTACAGTCAAGATACGTAGGAAGGGAGGATAAAAAATCTCGTTGACTTCAACTATACATGCTGACAGAAAGAGTTTGTCTTTCAAAGAATTAATCTCGATAGACTTTTAATTTATTAGGCCTTCTTATAGTCAGGCAGTGTCTCTGAAACTTCATAGTGGATTGCCATGAAGTTTCTAAGGACTCTTTGGGTAAAGGCCAATATGAAAATGATGGAAGAAATCCGATTATCCGAACTCCGATTATCCGAACTTCAATTATCCGAACTCCGATTATCCGAACGTTCAATTATCCGAAATAATTTTAAATTCCTGCATGTTTCTTTAAAAGTCAGCAGTCGAACATTTTTTGTAAAAAATATTCTTACAGTGGCTCTGAAGACAAAATATTCCATTTGCTCCGTTTATCCAATAATTCCACCTATTATAATGGCTGTAATGACTCGTTCGGATAAGAGTGAGAAAAATAGTCTTATGTGGCTTGTCACAAAATTTTAACTCTCTAAGAGACAGAACTCAAATTAATCAATTGAATTAATTATCTGTATTTGTTTAGATTAAGGTATGATAAGGTGAATTCCAAAATAAGCTTTCAAAATCAGATACACTTCCACTACAGATACGTTTTTAAAAAATTTCTGCACTTATGCAAATTTTCGATTATCCGAATCACCAATTAGTTCTTCTGTATATAGCTCACAGAAAACCGAGAAGGGGTGCCTTTTCTAAGCACAAAAAATGAACTTTCCGTAATGATTGAAAGAATGTCATATCAAAAAAAGGTTTCCAAGAAAAGTTTAAAATTAACCATTTAACCTGATTACACGATTCGCAAAGAACATCGCCGTCTATCTCCTCACTTGTTTTTATTTTAAACAGCTCAAAACAATCGTCAACGGCCAATCACAATGAGCGCAACAATGATTACAAATGACACACACAACAATGTCCGCTGCAGGATTCAAACCTTCGACCTTACCATTTGAAGTTATACACGATAACAACCCTTCTGAAATTATTGTTTATAAACTGTATGGGCTGACCCCAAATATGCTAACGATTTCCTTCCATATAATTATTTTCGACGTTTTAACCACGTTCTTCTTACATCTTAAATCGGCGCAAAGCGTTATCAAGGACAAAATATTTCATGTAAACAAACGAGTTTTTAGACACTTTCAGTCTCCACAGAAACGATTCGTACACTTATTGTAAAATTTGAATTTGTTTGCAACTTAGGCTTTTTACTTTCTCATAGGAAGTATCGAGAAACTTGTTTTCGCGAAAAAATTCGACCTCGAGATTTTTACGGAAATACACGTTTTAGGTATCGCTGAATCCGAAAAAGTGGTTTTCGCAGTGTCGTCTGTCTTTCTGTCTGTCTGTTACTGGCGCTGGAGCCTAGACGGAAAAAAGAAAATGAATGAAATCTCGTACTTAGGCATTTTATCATACTGAGCAGAATATACATAGAAATGGTTGACATTGATCAATAATTAATAGTTTATTCTACGCATTTTTAACAACAATCCGATTTTCTTGAAAACGGCTATAACGATTTTGATCAAATTTCGTACAGTTACTTGAGTTTGTCTTCAATAATACTGTATAGTTCTTATTTCTCAAAAAATGAATATAAGGCTAGTTTATTCTAGGCAACTTTAACAATAATTCAATTTTCTCAGAAACGGCTCTAACGATTTTGATCTAATTTCGTACAGTTACTTAAGTTTACATCCTCAATAATACTGTATAGTTCATATTTCTTAAAAGATGAACATAAGGCTAGTTTATTCTTGAGCAACTTTAACAATAATTGGATTTTCTAAAAACAGGCTCATACGATTTTCATTTTCTAAAGATAAGTAAACGACGCATTAGTACGTATATGAGAAAGTTTGTACAATGTATGTTGTACCGATTTTTTTAGATGATATGTGATTAAGACACTAAAAAAGAAACTTGAGGTTTGCGTTAGTGTGTATTGAAATGGTTTACATGATCTTGAAATAGCGTTGTTTTGATTGAATCAAACAAATAAATCTATTTATGGAAATATATTCTAGAACTACGGCGAAGTATAAAGGTTTTATAAGTGTAACAAGGAGAGTAAATGTGAGGAGATTCCAACGCATAGCACCTGCCAGTTCACCCGTAAGTAATATTTTCAGTAGAATCTAGAACGAAATGCTCATATTATCCCATTAGAAAAATAAGTACCTAAGTTCGTGTGATTAACCCCAATAGCCGGTAAAGTTTCTCATCATTATACGTCTCTTAAATTGGCCATTTAGGTAAATGTTTTTCGGCGTCTTTTGGTACTTATTTTTTGTTGGATAAAAGATAAACAGATGACTCTGAAATTGAGGTTTGAGTGGAGACAAATCGTGGTCCGTGCACGCGTACGGACAAACTTAAGCTTAGGCAGGATGGCAAGTTCCGTACATCTGTACGCCGAACCGGCTTGAGGGGGGGTTAATCCACACACGAAGTGAACAAAATACTCCTGATTATTTCTAGAACGTTCTTCGATGGAATTCAGCGCGGCGGCGCCCTGAAACATTTTAATCGCCGACAGATAAAAAGGTGAAAAATAAATGAAAAACACGCATTAGCTTTCGACTCCCGAAACCAATTTATTCGACGCTAAAAATATAAACCGATGCGCAAAATTCGCTTCGCGTAGTCACGAACGGTTTGTTTTGAAACCGCGAGCGAAAATAGATGAATTAATGTCCATAGCGACGAGCCAGCAGTTCGGCTTTCTTCCTTCTTTTTTTTCTGGCGAACACGGAAGCGTATCACGCGAACCGTTTCCGAAACGCAACCCGCTAGCGATCATTGCCCCGCAGGATCGAGAAGAAAATGGCTGCGATAAGAAAAATAAATGAAAGGAGAATCATCGGATCGTTACAAAAGGAACCGTCCTATTGTCGGAGCAACAAAAACGAAAATGACTCCCGTAAACAATGATAACAAATACAGTAGAATTATTATATGTCGAATTTTCGTATAGTAACTCGAAGTTAATTCATTTTACAGGACAAAATCTTTTTCATATTATTTTTCTTGTATGACTCGAACTTTCTACAGGTCGAATATTTTTCCATTTCCCTTGAGGTTCGACTTATAAAAGAATTTCACTGTACTTCCATAGATGCCGATACGGCAAAATTATGTATTTTTTCCTCTTATTTTAGGATCTGTGTATACCAAAATAAGATTGTGCGTATTTTTTAACGGGACAATTACAGTCAACGGTTTGTAATTGTTGTTTTTTGTAAAATTTTATCTTAAACATTTTTAAAGGTATTTAGAAAATGAAGAACTCCTTAACCGTACAAAGTACGGTTAATTTTTTTAAATATCCATCTCGCCGTAGTCTCCAACACTTTTTAAATTATTTTTTTAAGGGTTTAACTTTTGCGAAATTATTTTTGCTTGTTGTAATTTTGCATTTGAGGTGCAGTAATGTCAGAATAAAAAAAACTCAGTTCGCTCACAAATAGATACATAAATAAATATCGTTCAGAAAAACTTCACACGAAGGTCAAATAGGAAAAAAAAAGATGAAATCTGCATTGCACTAAGTTTCGCATATCCGTCACCTTCCAATACACACACTAAAAATACGTCGGATGCATTGATACAACAGTTTTCAAACTTTTTCGCATAGCAAACTTCTTGCTTGATATTTTTTTATGTTCACTAACTCCATTCCAAAGAATTTCGTGCGAGCACTTTGCGTTCTGACCAATTTATTTAATCTATTAAAATCTATTAAATATTACCTATTATTCCTTAATAATACTGGATAAAGTAGCGAATCCTACACCTAGGTACACTACAGTAACGCTTTTCATAGAAATAGAGAGAGGCTGTCATGCGCACCACTAAATCGTCAACCTCATATTTAGTTATTATTACAAAAAAAATTCTGGTATTTAAAAAAATTATAACAGTTTTTATTTCTCGCTTTAATAGATTTATTTAGGAATGAATTATGTTTCAAGTACAACTTTCGAATTCGTTTCTAGTTCGTATACGAAGTGATCACAAAAATACAATGGTGATATACACGAAATAGCCTTCTCTTCATAAAAATAAAGCTTTCTAGATTTTAATCTTTAAAAACATGATTTTCTATTTTTTAAAACAGACGATTTTCAATTTTTTTTTAAAACAAACGATTTTCAATTTTTTAAAACAAATGATTTACAATTTTTTAAATAAAACATGCCGTGAGTATTTTATAATTTAAAAATAGCGGTAAATGTATGCGCAGTGCGTTGCTTTCCAATCTTTTGCCAGCTGAAGAGGCCGCGGGCATATAGAAAGTGAATATTCATATACAAAACTACATGTTCTAATTTTCCAAACGATCCAGAGTTCTTTTTCTTACGTACTTCGTATCGCGCTACAACTTTCGTTACATAATAAATTAATGGATTCCGTCGGTCATATTTATAATAAAGACTTTTGGTGCCGTGCATAACATTCTTTTCCGATCGTATTAATGGAAGAAAAACATCGTGCATCTCGAAAAACATTTTTAAATTTCAAACTTTACGTATCTGCCTCGTGGCTTACAGATCCTGATTCCTGTGGTTCAAAATGCTGGTGGTTCATCAGTATTCTCAGCGATAAGCATGCCATAAAATCACTCTGCGTTCTCCATAAGATTTTTGCGGCCAAAGTAGGACGCAGAAGCTCTTTTGGAGCGTGCGTAAAATTTTCATAAAAGTTCCAGTTTAAAATCGCACCGCAGGAACGTCTTAAGGATTCCATTCCTCGATTCCATATCTCTCTCTCTCTCCCCCTTTAGATACATCCGAATCCTTGCCGGATATTTACGGTTAGTGCTTCAATCCCAAGCTTTGAGCCGTCATGTGTGAAATGGCGGGATTCGGAAAAGAGATCGCGTCATCAAGCTAAGTGGCCTAGTTCCCGAACGGGATTCTCCCGACATTACCATGGAGATCAAGCAGCGAAATGTTAGTGTGTGTGTGTGTAAGACAAGAGGTTTGGAGATAAAGATACCACATCTTAAGGGCGAATCTTAATTTACTTCAAAAAAGTGGGGAAATTTTGAGATCATACGATACTATTAGGTAGGCTAGAATGATAAATAGGATGTACGAATTTCCATTCGATTCTGCTTCGCCTCAATTTTAATGTGATAATTCGTGTACAGTTAAAGTATTATTCTCAAACTTAAAATATCAGATTTAATTCATTGTCACTGTCACAACTTTCTACTGTAGGTTACCTTACGAGATATTTTTCCATTCTTCATTTTGATTTAATTGCCGAAATTGAAATGCTGTAAATGCGAGCGTCTCCGTATTTTTATAAATATGGGCAAACTACTAAATGAGGGGTGTGAGGCAAAAACATGGTAACCCACAAACTTATCTATTTGGAGCTAGGTTGCGTATAGGAAAGAAAAAAACTTCTATTATGATTTTGGAAATTTGTCATTTGTTGTAGTTCATATTTTGTAACTTGCGTTTATTTCTGATGAAAATATAATTTTGAACAAATAAAATGTCAATTTTCTCAAAACAGCATAATTGTGGGTTCCTGCATTTTTGCCTCACAGCCCTCAAATTTGCGCCCTCTTCCCTTCAAAACATTAGTTTCTCTAGTATATTTAGTTACTCTTTGGATTTTCCGCGCCCCTTGTTTAGTTGCGCCCAGGGCAGATGCCTCGCCATAGTTACTGCGCTCAACCCGAGAGATAATAGATTAAGAGTGATTTTTTGTAATATTATTCAGTTTTTAAAAAAACACGACAGAAGAATTATTCACCAAAAATAGGATCATGAGTTCGATTTTCGAGCAGATAAAGATTGTGAAACCTGAATTGTTAGTGCAGAAAAAATGGGAAAAAGCTCCGGAGTTAGTGTTGATAACTTTAGATAGGCACAAAAAATTAAGGGAAGGTACGTGCATATTTTTAATTTCATTTATACTGGTAAATTCAAGTCTCTTGGGCACCTGTAAGAAGAAAAATGTATTTTTCCTGTAATAGCACGAATGTTGATTGAATGAGGGGAGTAGTCAAGAACACTCACGGCTGCCGTAAGCTACGCCTGTATGTGGACAATTCAGTTACGCAATATCTGTATATGCAAAGGGAATATTCATTAGTAAGATGTTTATGTCATATTTTTGTTATTATAGGTGCGCAATGACTTTTGAATCGCCTTGTATTTGAAAAATAAAGCAGTAATTATCTCTTTAAAAAGGGTTATTGATAATTCAGTGAAAGCCATTATAAAAGTAAAACGTTTTGCCAAAATAAATTGTACAAATCGGAGTAAAGATCCCAAGGCCAATCTCCTTTCTACTGCTAAAAAAATATAAAAATACACACCGATGGTGAAGATTGCGATGCGGTTTGCGGACTTTTCGCCTCGTTGCGGTCGCAAAGATTTAAAAAAAAAGCGCGCTTTTTATGCGTCTACCACCCTCTTTCTCGTTTCGTGCTTCATTTTTATTTTTAATCGCTGAAAAGTCTCGTCACGTTTGAAATGGTTCTCTATATATATATATATATATATATATAGAGAGAGAGAGACTAAAACGGTTGGCACCCTTTAAAATTCATGAATAGCAAAAGAGGTGCCAACTTATTTGGCTGAAATTTGAAGTGGCGTCTATTCTTCTCAGTTTTAACCTCGTTAACTGAATTACTCAAGCCATGGTTTGATCGGATATTGGATGCGCCTTTCGAGCGAATGGTGATAGGGGAGATTATAAAAAAATAAACAAACGCGGTCTTCTTCGTTCTCGAAAGCCTTTTTGTATTTTTTTCAAAGCATGCCATTCCTATCTCTTGCATGCGTCAGTCGTTTTGGAGTTTCGTTTCGTTTACAGTGTTTTTTATACCCCTGGATTTCTTCGAATGTTTCTTTTATTTCTTTCCGCTTCAGCCGCGCTCGGAAAAACTGATGAAAATCTTCGCACGGATAATGCAAAGGTGATATCGCATGCTCATTTCGTGGCGTACGAAAGGAGAAATAATGATACATCAGTTTTTATTTTTTAGAATAAAGAAATTAAGTGACTCCGCGAAGATTACACGCCAATTCAGAGAAAGCGGTGAAAATGTATTTGGCGAAAAAAGTATTGTGTGTGTATGAGCGACCCGTTGTTCACGCCGTTGTTGTCGTTTTCGTCGTCACTGTTGCCATGGCAATTATCTGATAAGGAGTAAACGTGTGCGATAAATTTTCGGTTATTAAAACTAGTGAACGTTTCCCGTCGAAAGCCACGTCAGCTATCGGCGTAATGCAGTTAAATAAGAATAATTCTTTTGTAATCGAAACATCCATAAGCATTCGGTTATTCAGTAATTATCCCTCACTGAACATGTTCGACTTTATGCATCGTCAATGAAACATTTTAAAATTTATTTCCTAACTTTTGTTTATTCAGCGAACAGATGCTTTATTATATCGAATTTTCCACGAAACTTTGGCTGCCGTGATTTTTTCCCCGTTGAATGCGTTGCACGGAAGTCATAGGGTTTGGAAAAAATGCATTAAATGAATTTCTCTAATTCTAACAATTCGATTCTTATAGAAGGCGGAGACAAGACGCAAGTTGAGCGAAACCGGATTGCTCAAATTGAAATACAATAGAACTTCTACGAGTCTTAACGTCTACAAATCAAATTTTCCATAACTCGAAGTGAAACGATTTTACAGGACAACATATGTTTCACGTTATTTTTTTCCATAAGCCGAATATATTTTTTGTTTCCCTTGAAGTTCGACTTATAGAAGTTGCGCTGTACTTTACGGGGAAAAACCACATCGCATCGGTCTATATAAGGGAAGTTATAGATACGCAAAGTTCCTACCATTACTAGTACCAATTATCTCGAATTGTGCTGTCTTCAGCGCATGGTAAGCGGAGAATGAATGCGGAATATATACTATATGGAATGTTTTCTGTGTGTTTTAAGGTTTGTCTAACTCGGTTATTTTCCCTCCCCAATTTCTGCGCAGCTGGATCGCCTCACCCAACATCCACCCCCTCGTTCGTAACTAGGATAAACTATCGTTACCTGGGAGTTAATCGGATCGACTCGGCGTCAAACGGATCGCCGCGTGATTTAACACGGCGCGGCGGCACACGTTGAATCGAGGATGCGTTGGATGGCGCTGGGATCGAATTAGCCGGACTCTCCACGTTAATTCCAACATGAAAACTCGACCTCAAGGCTTCTCCGTAATCGGATTCGGACAGAAATCCACGTTTTCATTTAGAAACTAGCGCAGTGACATCCCCGAATATTACCAAAGTCCATAATATTTTGTTTTATTTCGCCATGAAGATTTCGCCCATTAAGTTTATCGTCAAAGTGAGAAGAATTCGGAACCAGACAACCTTCAATATGCGTGAATTTAGCTTAACTGAATTTATTTTTGTGTGGTTACAAGGAAAATTAAACCTACTTAACTCAAGAGGCGTTTCGGGAAATGCCGCGAAATAAATTGAATTTATTGAAAACGATTTTTGGTACTGTGTTGCTTTATGAATGGCTCTTTACTTAGACAATCTATTATGATTCCTCCCCGAGAGTTAAACCCAGGACGTGTTTGACACAATTTTCTCTATAATCACCATTGCAAATCAAGTGTTTATTTGTCATTTATTGAATATTGATGGCAAAATTTTAGTGTGTCCATAAACCATACTTTCCTGAAGTATTGATAAAATGATAGCTGAATTAATATTTATTCACACATGCATATAGAGATTTTCGTATTTCCGATAAAATTCAATTATTGATATTTAAGATCAAGAAATGAACGGACAAGTTAGAAACGTCACACGCCTTGAATACAGTATATAGTGGATAAAAGTTCCCTAAAATACCTTCAAGTTAAGAAGATTGTGACAAATGTTATACATATTTAAATATCGGAGGAAAATTTTTTCGGGGCTTCTATCTAAAAACTCTTGCAGAATGTTTAAATTCTGCTCACGGCGACATATTAGTAACTTAAACTACGACTGCGATTCTCATAGTTTTCGGAAAATAATAAGTTTTCAAAATTGGTGGAAATCTTCGGGAATGATGCAACCCCACTGCTTACGTATTCACGTACTGGGCATGCCGCCGTGAGCTAAATCCGCGAATAACCAAGTTTATATGCAGAGAATGCAGAATCTGTATAAATGGAATCCCTCTCCCGTGAATGTCAATACCGCGAACGTTGACTGTATACAAACTGTATGCATTCGGTGCTATGCGTAGCGACAAAATGAATGGTTTAACATTGCTCGTGAGTTTGCGGCTAGATAGCCCCATAAAACTGTAGCACGAGAGACTAAGCCATAGAGTATGAGGAGAGAATTAGATTTCAAGAAGAGCCATCAAAGGAGATTTTTCCAACTACGGTAATTCGTGCGAGGATTGGAAGAAATGTTAATTGGCGTGGAGAGAAGGGATTCGACGTGTGTGAAGTTTGAAAAACTCGAAAGAAATTTAACGAAATGGCTGATCTCATAGCATTTCTGTTCCGCTTATATTAGCTATTTAGGACAAAGTGATCACATTGGACTACAGAATTCTTTTAGTTAAACGATCGTGAAATTTAATCTGTCATGTTAAGAATATCTAAGTGATAAAAGAATTGTCAATTTTAAGAAAACAGCTCCGTCTTTCAACCTGTTAGGTATATAGTAAATCGTGTCAATTTTTATCCTCTTTTGATTTGATTATTTATTATCAATGTAGTTTTATATATATTTTGTTTAATAATTTTAAAATATATTTATTAAATACTGATGTTCGTTTTCCTTTTTTATAGGTAAGGATATCCATCCGTACTTGGTCCACTCCTGTGAAATCATTTGAGTAAGTGTTGACATTTTTGCTCATCATATACTACACCATTGACTTCGCTTAAGACCATCACTGCTTTTAACTTACCGTCTTTGTTCAAATATTGTCGGTCTTTTCATATTTTACATAGACCTAATTAGCGTGTCAAGGCATCAAAAGATATAGTCCTCAAGTTTGCATTTTTTTTAAAGATGACGTTATGTTATGCATACATTTCCATATCAGGAAATGCCAAAGATAAAAAATATTTTGAATAACTTTAAATCCCGCACAAAATGAGTCATGTTTTTTCGGTTGTCGGCATTGATAGATGACAACCATTTTGCACGAACGAGGAAGGTTTCCTAGGTACATCTAAAAAAAAAAGTCTCTGTTGACGGTTACGAAACAGAAACCATACCCGTTAATTATATCCGCTTGTTTTCTAGGAATTTCTCCTCAAATTTCAATTACTCGCGCTGGAATTTGTATAACGGAAGGTTCAAAATTATACGAGGGAAAGGTCTCAGTGAAGGAGAAGGGCTTATACCGCGGTCTAAAGATAAAACGAAGCTGCAGGCGAGGAAGTAAACAAAAGGTTTAAAAAAAATCCCCAACGAGCAGGATAATGGGGCGAGCTATACAGAAATTTTCGGAGTGATGTAGAAAGGAAGGAAGAGGGGGAACGAGATTGATTCAAGAAGTCGACGTTCGGGATAGTCTGGCGCTGCGAGCTGCGTTGAAGGGTTTAACTGGAAAAGGGTAAGAAGACTTGAAAATGAGAGGAACGAACTGGAAAGGGTAATAAGGATTTCACCTGGGGTGAGAGGAAACTTTAGTGCAGATTTGAAAAATAATCATGGTTCGACAACAGGAATTTCTTCCTAGTTCCTTAATCCTTTTTCCCTGTATGTCGCTTGTGAAATTTCAGTTTCTATTTGCGACGATTAAAACAGCGTAGTTTATTAATAGCGGTAAAGGTTTTTCATTGATAATTTTTTAAAATTCTGTAAATTTAAGACTAGAGCAGACGCATGTATGTTTTTCGGATGGAATTTCTGCTTTGACGGCTTTATTTGTTGTATGGAAAGTATTGCGATAGATAATATAGACAATTGGCATTATTCACTAACGAAGTTATGTGCTGCACGTTTGAATCTAGCACTTTCAGCATTTGAATTGCTGCAGTAAGCCAGTCACTGATTGGCTGAGATTTTTATTCGAAATATATTATTAACAAACTGAGCGAAATGATTATCACTGGCCGAAGAAAGATTTTATGTAGCAGTTTCAACCCGTAATATATATAGTATATATTGTACATTCGCGGTGAATGTTCGTTACAAATAAAATCAACTCCTTCAGTGTTTTTTTAACAAATTGAAACTTATATGGAATGAGATCAATGTTGCAATTGTTGTTTGTTTCACATGATAAATTTGCAAAATGAAAATGCGTCTTGTCGCAAGGAAATATTTTCACATTCGATAAACTCTAAATTTGATCTACAAAGAATCAAACCAAAATTGGCTTATTAAACTTGCCCACATATCGCGACTCATTGAAACCGATTTTAATATGCGAATTTAAGTAGATAATTCAGTATCTAAGACACACATACAATTTCAATAAATATCGTGTAAGGCAGCGTCTGAGACGATGAAAGGACAAGTTAAAAAAAAAATTCCGCATCCAAACTTTACAATAACTTTGACATTTTCTCCTACTTCTCTTTCTAAACTTTTGTAATGTCTCCGGGGCAATGGACGAAGAAGGGGTTGGAGGTGTCTTTTAATTTTTTTTGGGAGGTTGTTTCATGGGCCAGATTACTTTAGTGGGCTCCTTATATTTCCCTGTTTTTCTCTCTTTTTTCTTTCATGTTACTATGTTTACGTTGCCACAACAATAAGAGCAAAGCGTAAATACTTTTAATTTACTTTATAGAAGCAACAAAGGGCACATTACAACTGTTTCACTCTAGTGAGGTTTGTTTTAAGTAAAATGGATGGAGAGAAGGCCAAAAATTCCAAAATATACTTTAATATTATTCTATTTTTAAAAATGCTGCTTTGGAATCAAATATTGCAGTTTAATTCTATTCTTGAAAAAGTAACACCTTGTTTGTAATTTCGCTTGCCAGAAAACCATATCCTCTCTCACGTGTTAATTCGAAATTTATCCTTGTAGAAATATTTCAGAAATCTTTTCACTTTTGGGTATATGTTGCCAAATTACTGTAACACACGTATCAGTTTATCTTGCGCACTTTCCTTGTTCAAAGAAAGTTGGTCGTTGAAAGATTCGATGCTTTATGGTGACCTTTTCAACGCATTTTTAACTTAAAGGAGTCGAATTTCTGATTTTAATTTTGATAGTAGGTTTGAAATTCCTTCTCACGTGGGTAATATGTTTCGGATTTGGGTTGATACGAAAACTGTGTGTTATGGGTTGTTTCGCTTTTTCATAAAATGCGTCGGCAAATGTAGCTCCAAATTTTGTTTTCCGTCAACCATTCCTCGTTTCTTCTGCTAAAATATCAACGAATATCTTTCTTTTCACTTTGAAAAGGGGATAGTTCGAGAGATGTGGCTTCAGGAACAACTTGAAAAGCTGTCTCCGAACGCAGGATGACGCATACGCATTTATTTCTAGTCACTTTTCACATGTCCTGGTTTTTTCTCGCCTTTTCGTTCACTACAACGTTTCCGCGAACAGAAATATGCCATGAATATCTCGCAGTCACAGTATAACTTATGAGACTTGTTCACAATTGAAATTTCGATCAACAGATATAAAATTAATCGTTAATAGTATTATGGACATCGGTTCAAACCGTTAACTGTTTTTAATCATCATATTAGCATAGCATCTATATTCACGGTCGCTACTAAAAACACGGTGACATTCGATAATGGCCTCTTTCGCGTCCGATTCGATTAGCCTGATTCGAAGGCTTTAATTTACGCTTCATCGATCACGAGAGTGGATTCCTATCGAATCGAAATATCGCAGGAAAACTTCCCCGGAAATCGAAACGAAAGCTCATTTTTCGACTGATTATGGCGGTCGAAAGTCATAACGGGCTGGATTAAGTCATGCATAAGTCAAACATCTCGTTAAAGTTCGTTACCTAAGAACGAAATTCGCAGCGCGGTTAAGTGAACTCGCGTTTTAAGCCCGATTTCCTATTCGGTTCTGAGCAGAAATTTGCACGGTATGAGCTCAATTGAGATCAACAGCACTCGTTAGATAAACACTTTCATCAAACAGCGGTAACATTAATAAGCTCGAATTAAAAGAAGAAGAAAAAAAACGTTGTAGTAGTAACAGTAACGTCCTAGTTTCTCGGTTGAGCTGCTCTCCAAAACGGTTATAACGGTGTAATTTGGTCGGCAAGGAGTAACTCACTCTGCGTAGATTTTAATCAGTAAACTGCGACGTTATGTTTTGGGGGTCGTTACTCGGATTATTATGCTTGTTATCAAGGCGGCGAGGATTGCCAATTTCATGTTTCGTTTTGGTGTGTTATACGGAAAATGCCTCATTGTGTGATAAACGCATATTTGTAAGCGGGAACGACACGCGGAAATAGATTTCAATGAAACTAGGTTTGGGAAACAGTGGGCACGATAGGAAATCAATAATTTCTGAACTTATTGGAATCATAGTAAATGTAAAAATAAAAAGGAATAGGTTTCAACTGGTACCAGATGCAACTAGTTCGCCAAAAAAATAGAACTGCAAAAGCGGCTTCCAAAAAAAGCGCTTTTTTGAATTTCCACGTAAAATTCCGGAATATTTTAACTTCTCTCTCTTCTTGTTATTTAAAACACACATTACCGCAGTTTAGAAGTTGTAATATGACCTTTGACCCCTTTCGACGGTACATTTAACGTATTTACGTTTCGCTGTTTTTGCTATAGGAATGTAAACGAAACGAGACTTTACCATAGTAACGGACCGGTATAGATAGTTCATAAGGTTATATTTAATCCTCCTAACAAGCAAATGGGCGTTAGAGAATATGTCTGTCACCGGTAGACAGAGTAGAGAAAATAAGAGGAAAAAATACGGAATTATAGAAGTGCAGCTGTGATAATGGAAGACGAAGGTTTCAAGATAATTTATATTCATTATTATCAATATAATAGTGAGATATAGAAAAATATGCTGTGGGTAAATGTAGTGAAAGAAGAGACGCCTATTACCCGCTTTGGAGGGAAATTAAGAGTTGGCTTCTAATAAGTCTTCCTTTTTGTAACATTGAAAATGTATGGCTTATATAGAGGCATCAAATCAATAAAATACATTTGTTTCCCTCGTAAAGGCAGGTTTTGATATTTTTAAAAGTTCAAGCGGAATTCGTTTTACGTCAACACCTTTAGTTTAAGGTTTATTTGGGGTGACGTAAAAATGTTGATTTTTTTATTTCTCAATTTTATAATCTCTCTTTATATGTTGGTTCATGTGAATGTATTAAGATAAATAATTAATATACGCTCGGTAATGGCTTGCCCGAGTGAACTCGGACCAAATGAAATTTTGAAACTTGGTGGTGTCCGAGTTATCTCGGGCAAACCAATAAAAGGGTTTAAAGAAGTATGCACCTTTTTTTTAGCAGACCTCCAAAAATTTTATCGAACGCCAGGGCGGTTAAAGATGGATCGGCGATATTTACAGAGCCAATTTGCTTATTTATTTATTTTTTTACAATATATGAAACTCTTCATATGTTATCACTTTCGAAATTTTACTCGCATAACTTAAAAACAAAGGAAATACCAATCTGTACTCATCTTTCCAAAAAATCCTCGCATCATGTTCCTGGATGTTTTTATCCCAACCACGCAACCGTACCGCGGGCGAGCTCCAAAATCTGCACCACCAACTCGAGGGATCGTTCCGCTTGGGCGGCGGCACAAATTTCCATCGGGTATTTTGTAATCCGATACTTTATATCCGCGTGATGCGATTTTGAACGTAATGGACCGCTGCTCATGCGAGAATGGATGTAGAAGGATAATAGATGAGTGGAGGGGGGTGGAGAGGGAGAGAGAGAGGGAGAGAGAGAGATAAAGGAGATTGAGAAAGAATGAGGAATGCGGAGGTAGGGAGAGAGAAGGAGAAAAAGGGAGGGAGAGGGAGGGAGAGGGAAGGAAAGGGTGATAGATAGATAGATTAATACAAATTTTATTGTTCCGCGACATGGTCCCATTGAACATGATACGTTCAAGGTACAGTAAATATATCAACATAACACGCAACTCAACATTGTGTGCGAAGACAATTATGGCGAGTACACTATAGGGCACTGGAGTTAGAAGATAAGAAGAATAATGGGGTTCGTGGTAAAGGAATTATTAATACAGATGGAAAAATAGTCGCAGAACCAAAGGATGTCACACAGGTATGGGAAGAATACATTAAGGAACTATATAAAAAGCAGGCAGGATCGGTACAAACAGAACTGGAAGAAGACAACTTGGGAGGAAATATTATGAAAAGCGAAGTAGAAAAAGCGATACTGGAACTGAAGAAAGGAAAAGCTACAGACAGCAATGGAATACCGGTAGAGGTAGTTAAAGTCATAGGATCGGAAGGACTAAAAGTGATTACGAAACTAATTAACAAGATTTACGACTCGGGAGAGTGGACTCAGGATTTCTTAGGTGTAACAATGATCCCTCTAAAGAAGAAGCCAAAGGCAATGCAGTGTAAAGACTACAGAACGATAAGCCTTCTGTCACACACTTCGAAGATCTTCACGAGAATTCTTAATAAAAGGCTAAAGAAAAAACCCGAAGAAATATTAGTGGAAGATCAATTCGTCTTCAGGAAAGGACGAGGAACCAGAGACGGTATCGGTGTAGTGAGAATCATACCAGAAAAGGCAATAGAGTAGAGTCAAGATTGCTGCGTAAGTTTCTTCGACTGGCAGAAGGCCTTTGATAGAATAAATTGGGTACTGTTGATGAGGATATTAAAGACAGGAGTCTGATCAGGAATCTATGTGTGAATCAAGTTGTAAAGGTCAGGTTGGAGAATGCGGACAATAGCAACGGAGTAAATATCGGTAGAGGAGTAAGACAGGGCTGTTTTCTATCGCGAATCCTATTAAATACATATGGAGAGAGACTAGTGCAGGAAGCCTTAGAAGGCACGGGAGATTTCAAAATCGGAGGAAGGATTATAAGAACAGTGAAATACGCGGATGATCACGTACTTCTAGCAAGAAAGGAAAAGGAACTCCAGAAAATGATAATTAGACGAGTGATAAAAGGTAGAAAATACGGTATGGAAATAAATACAGAGAAATACAAGGTCATGCGAATGTCACATAAAGAAGAAGAAAATTTGAACATAAGTATTGGAGGACAGCCATTAGAACAAGTTTCAGATTACAAATACCTTGGAAGCATCATAACTACAGAAGCAAAATGTACCGATGAAATCCGGACTAGAATAACGAAGGCAAATGCCGCTTTCAGAAGAAAGATACTCCTACTAACGAGGAATATACAGGAGGGTATCCGCAAGAAGTTGATAAAATGCTATGTATGGGGCAGAAACATGGACGCTAAGGAAAAATGATATAAAATACTTGGAAAGCTTGGAAATGTGGATATGGAGAAGAATGCTGAAGATAAAATGGACATATAGTGTGAAAAACGAGTAAGTACTACGAAGAATTGGAGAGAAACGAACGATTATACAGACTATCAGAAAGAGGAAGGCGAACTGGATTGGACATTACCTGAGGAGAGAGAGCATGGATAAAGAAGTGCTAGAAGGAAAAGTGGATGAAAAAAGAGAAAGAGGTAGGAAAAGGTTTCATCTGTTATACGACTTGAAAGGGAAAGAGAGCTATCAAGACATGAAGAAAACTGCGGAAAATAGGAGTATATGTAGAACCAAGTTTAACCATGAATAATCACGGACCTGTCAACGGACTACCTATGATGATGACGATGACTATATACGTTACATATACATGTTTGGTAACTATACATGCATACATACATATACATATATAATTCATTCCTAAAGGAAAATTAATAAATCGTATATAAATAAAATGAAATATATTAATAGGTACAAACTGGAAACAAATTTTAAGTTTTGTGAAGTAACATGCTATACAATTTTGGTTTTAATATGTACAGTGAAGAGGAACGGCAATGAATTCCAGAGATTTCAGAGCGAGAGAGAGAAAGGGAAAGGGAGATAGGAAGATAATTGGGTGAAAGATAGGAAGAGGGAGAGATAGGGTTAGAGAGATAGGGACATAAAAAAGAGAGAAAAAGAGGGAGAGAGGGAGGAGTGTAGTGAGAAGAGAGAGGAAAAGAGTGGGCGTGATCACGATAGTGGGCGGTGATTCTGCGAGACTATAACAACTTCCCCCCCCCCACCTCCACCCCTCACCCCCCCCATTCTTTCTCCTGCCTTGCTGCAGCTTCTGAGTCCATCCAGCCGTATACGTAGGATTACTTTCAATTAAGTCTAGCAAATATTCATACCAGGCAGTAGATTTTATCGACGAACAATTTACTCGCCTCCACCCATCCCAGTGAGAATAGAATGATTGGGAGATGGAGCCAGCATAGTAATTACTATTAAACTTCCAAAATATATATGTAATTGAATACTGGACATGTTTTGCTTTATTTTTAGCACGAGTCTTTTTTTTGGAAAATTGTACATCGTTCTTCTTGCGCTAATTTAAACTGAAGTAGTGGCTGAATAGAAATACAAAGGGCTATAAAATTTCGTATATTGGTTGCACTTACGTTTAAATTGGGGGTCTTCAAGGGTGCATTTCTCTCCGTCCATCCATCGTAATCAATGTGAAAAGTAAATGACCGCTTTAAAACGATTTTCCTTTTTTTAAAAAAGATAAATAATTATCATCTTACTAGCTAAATAATTAAGAAAACTATGTTAATACATGCGCGTTAGTGTAGATCATAGTAGTCTAATTAATATGTTCTCTCGGACTATCAAAAGCATATAACTCACGGAATGAGGTGATAGGTGGAGATACATTTCACTACATGTCTAGATTTTTAAATATACTTATAAATATTATTTTTAAATACATTGTTTAAAAAGTAGTGATATATTTAATTCAAATACAATCCTGCGTCTTATATGATGTACTCAGTTTTAATGGATAACTTTTCTTCTCTTTCCAAAGTATTTCGAGTTATTTTCTTACGGATGTAGTCGTAACGCATTTTAACGTCTGTTTTCCGTTCACTTTTCGATCTAATTCGAGATGGATAGCTTCCGACCATCGATGAAACGGTCAAAACGTGTTTAGGGGACCTCAAAACGTGTATTTCCGTTGAAATATTTAATTCGATTTTTTCATGAAAACAATACTACGTACTATATAGAGAAAGTAAAAACTATTTTCAGTTAATTGCACAACTTAAGAGGAACCATTTAACACGGACGTCTATAGTAGGATGAAATTGAAATGATCGCTGCATTGATTTCGATCCCTAATTCTTTTAATTAGATAATAGAATGGTAATTGAATTTAACATTTGGACAGCTATCTTCGAGTCGTTCTCTTAGAATCCAATTAGTAACGAAACTAAGTATGTCGAAAGTATTCGTTATTTATAAATAATTCATATTATTCATAAATAACGAATACTTTCGACATACTTAGTTTCGTTACTAATTGGATTCTAAGAGAACGACTCGAAGATAGGTGTCATAAAAGGATATGCAAACATATTTCACGAAAAGCCGCAAGCCATTCCAAACGAAAACTTCCTTGTCTCTCCGATAATTTCGTCCTTAAAATTCTCTCTGCCCTTTCATCTTCTCTCGAATCACGTCTTTCTTAACTGCCATCCTTTCTCCTTTCACCCCCAAACCATATCCTCCTTTATTGGCAGGTAACTTTTCCCCATCCACCCTCCTCCCCCCCCCCAACCTTTATTCTTACGCCTAATTAAATGCCTTTGTTCACTTGGCAACCTATAAGAGTCTTTCTCGGCTGAAAGTGACGTACCCGTCGCGTGCAGATTGATTGAAAAACGTCTTGTTGAACATGGAGTGGGTAAAAAATACGTTAAAGGATATTGTTTTTTTTTAAATCATCGTAAAAAAGAAAAAAATAATTTCACGTTGCCTCATTAAGTGTTTTCCGTTTCAAATGAATGAAACCTCAGTTTTTCATTAATCTATAGTTGTTGAAAGATTAAAAAATTGAAATGATTAGAAATAATCGGGTTAAAAATTCCTAATTCATTGTAATAGGTGTTTTTCATTGTTGTGAATCTAAATCCCATTTTAAGGGCAAAACTAAACCGTTGTAACCTTTAAACGTTGTCCTTACAGGATGCTTCTCTCCTATTCACGGAGAAAGACCTTTTTAAGTCGCAACAGTCCTTTAAAGAATTGAGGAAATTCAATACACGTTCATAGAATCGAGTTTACGATGATTCACATTCGTTTATGTGCATTATGTACATGTGGTTAGTAACTCCATCTACTGTCGCGTTTTTCTACTTCAGATATGCGGGATATAATCCATTCCTTTTGCCGCCATTTAGCGTAGGTTTTCCGTATAACAAATCCTTTTCACTCCGTGTTGAAACGGTCGCCTATAGGAGGACGTTATTCTGCCTTGATTACTCAGTGGTAGTTCATTCTAATGTTTGGTGGATGACCTGAATGAGATATACTGCATTTTTAGTCTGTATATTACAGTATACGTATACTCATCCAAAATTCAGACGTCCATCGTAAATAGGACCTTTGTCCAGAAAACCAGCCTTATGTGTTATTATATAACTGTAACTTATGAACGTAGGGAAATTAATTCTTATTATTATTTAATGGAACCATTTGAGTCCCATAAATCTCCAAATTACTCATTAAATTATTTTGTCATTGCATTTTACAAATAAACACACAAAACTTGTAAGTCATATAATTTTTTTGTCATTTGTAAGTCATAAAGTTCGCGAGTTCCTTTTGTAATCATCCTATTTTTAATTTTATAATAGTTGTGACGACGACGACGAAATATTTAAGAAAAACTAAAATTTGACAGGAGTAAACCGTTACTTCCGGCTCACCTGTTGTTATAAAAATCTTTTCAAATCTTAGGAATATATATAAAAATCACAAATACAGAATTTCATGCTGATCTGATTAATAGTTTTTGAGTTATAACGCACGCAAAATTACCATCTCGAACATACAAACATACAGACACACGGATACGCAGACATCATCGAGAAAACGGTCAAAACGTGCTCAGGGGACCTCAAAACGTGTATTTCCGTGGAAATCTCGAATCGAATTTCTTCATGGAAGCAGTACTTTCTCTATACTACGTATATGGAGAAAGTAATAAAAATGTATCCTCTTATCTTATCGTTTGAGTCCTTAGGCCGCCACCTTAGACTTGAGGTAAATCCGCTATTGCATGTATGTAAGGAAAAACCGATTTAAAAATAAGAAACATTTTTCTTAAATAAAAGTCTATGTCCGAAGATCGTAGGTCAATTTCTTCCAATTTAAATTTGCAAAAGAATATAAGCTTACTCTTCTAAAAATAGCCTTTTACGTGTTATCTTATGGAAAATGGAAATTATCCCCTGGAGTCGAACCCGGACTTTTTTTTTCTGAGATTTGCGCATTTTTACGTTGAGGTTATACCATAACCTACAACCGGTCAAAATTCCATACTCCTAGCTTATATACAAGTGCCAAAAATGTATTAGTTATTGGGATTTGAGATACAGCATACATACATATGTTACAATAAAAGTTGTATAAAAAATTGAAATTCACCAAATAGACATTGTCGATGTTCTCCAGGGAAACGCACAAAAAAGTCGCCGAATACACTTTTTGGAGAGAAAAAATTCCACTTGATATATTTTCTTCCCTTTTTCGAGGAACTTCTTATCTTTCCTGTTTACTGGATTTATGAGATCTTCCCTTCTCTCTACCCTTCAGCTTACCTGCCCTTGTAATCCTCTTCTATTACCTCTCTAGACCATGCTCTTCGACCCCTTTATCCCTTTCCGACTTCCGGTTGTGACCTTTCCTTCCTGATCTCAATTAACCGGCTTTGCTCCCCTGAGAGAGGCTATCCAACTCCCCCAAGGTCCCCGTCGCGCACGTGGATAACATAAATTCGCCGAAAACTCTAGACCAGCGGTTCCCAAACTTTTTTTTTCGCGTACCACCAAAAACATGACAAAATTTCCTCGTAGCACATAGTAGTAGTAAGTATGAATATAGTGAATGTAGTAGTGAATGTGGCACCAAACTCACGTACCACAATTGATCTGTCCCTGCTTATTCCTATTCGAAGCAGGTATTCTGCTGCTTTTCACTCTGCTCGCGTACCACTGGCAAAAGCTTCACGTATCACTAGCGGTACGCGTACCATAGTTTGGGAACCGCTGCTCTAGACCAACATGTCTGCTCTCCAGAAAGCTCGATTGGATGACGTTATGCCTCGATGAAAAAGTAGCCAGTTCGATAATAATTCCAGCGGCGGAAACTGGAAGTGATCGGAAAATTTTTTGGATCGTTCGCGGATTACATTGTTGATACTCCTTAATATTTTCCGGATTTTGCCCTTCTTCACCAGAGAGATGTAATTGATTTTAATAGCTAACTCGACGTTGCAGCATTTACATATTTTTTTCGTGGCTAGAGAACGTTATCAATAGTCAATTTTCTTTTAGCTTTGCGTAAATGAAAGGAAAAGATGTTATAATTCTGCACCCTCATGGTATGTTCGTGCTATTTTACATTGTGGAATAGCGAATAATTCAAGATAATACCACTAATGGCAATCAATTTCGTGTTTCCTCAGTTTTTAAACCTATGTTTTATATTGTGCTGTGTGTGAATTACCAATGATGATGTCTTATTTGTAACTTGAGTATGCATATGGTTTTCGCAATGTCTTTATAACTATTGTAGCTATATACTTTTGTCAACTCTACGTCAGCCTTAAGAGGAAGTCGATGATAATCTTTGGAATATATTCACTGGCTTAAAATAATCATGTGGCCAGTGGCGTAGCGAGCACCCCCGCAGCCGCAGCGCGGCGGGGGGCCCAGGGCCGAAGGAGGCACAAAGCGAACCACGGCCAAACGGTCTCACGGGCAAAGGTGGCCAAAAAAGAGAAATGTTAAGAAATAGACATGAAAGAAAATGTTTGAACTATACGAGAATACTGATTATCCCAAAATTAAAAGAATGATTTTTGGGGATTGGATCCTGTAAACCGAATGGGCCTTTTCCGAAAGACGAGAAACACAATAGATCTTTCAGTGTAGATTATTAATATGGAACACCTCATACGGGGGAAAAATACCTAGAGATGAAATTTCTTTATTTAACTGCTAAAAATTGTGTACGAATGGAAATTTTTTTCAAGTGAGAATGAAAAAAATAAAAATATTTTCATATATGTATTTTTCTTATAATTGCCTTTAAAGGTGTAGCTATGTTTATTTTACAAGGATATGAAAAGAGCCTTATTTATACTGTGTGATTAAAGTGTATTATTCCTAATTGTTATCCGCGGCGGGGGGGGGGGGGGAGGGGGGGGGTGTTACGCCACTGCTTATGGCGATTACCATTTACTAAATATCTGTGTAATATCACCCAAAATAGACTCGTCAGTAGTATAAATCTGTTATTATTACAGTTGTACAATGTATCAATAAATCTTTGTTTAATTATATTATTTACATCATGTCCTGTCGACCGACATTAGTCTGACAAAACCGAAATGTGCCCTATTTGTAAGAAATAAAACAAAAATAAATAAACTAATAATAATATTGCCATCGGTTAGGTCCCATTTGCCCTAATCCGTATGCCCTAATACCACTTGCCCCAATTTTTATATGCCCTTATTCCTACTTGCCCTAATCTCATATGCCCTAATTTCTACCTTTAGAGGTCGCGTCACGGTCCATAAGACCGAGTGTTTATATTATTTTAAACCTATACTCTTTCAGTATCATTTCAACTCTGGTTTTCTCAATTCCTTACCTAGAATTCATTGCGTATAATATAATGGGCCTGAAGGGCTCACTGTGTGAGCTTTGACACTGGATTTCAATTTATTAGTTTAACGGTCAATTATCGATATTAAAACACTTTTTGAACAAAAATATGCTTATAAATAAAAAAATGTTGTATAAAAACATTTATTTTTCTCTATCTATCAAACATGGTCGAAATGGCAGTGTGCGACCCCACGCATCACAACTACCGCGCGATCTTTTAAGGGTTAAGATTTGAAGTTACAAATTTATGAAAATCAAATAAAGAAATTAATACAAATTTTAAGTTGCTCAACCATTTATTGGCTCTATACATAGATCGTTTTGAATTACATTAATCAATTAGTGGAAGGAAGTAACCAACTGCTTGCACAAAATCCTGTAAATCAATATCCCCGTTTTGTCGATCTGTAGTTAATTGCATTAGTTTTTTGTTAATGGCCTCGTATTTACGGTTTTTACGAGGCGGAAGATTTCCAACGTTTACTAAACTTAGCATACTTACACTTAAAATTAGTCTGCTGTTTCTTTAAGTGATTTATCTTCGTCCACATATTAACGTGATGGTGCCCTATAGATTTATTTAAGGCATAATGCCATCCTTTCACATGATTTATGATACGAGGACCAAAATTAGCGTGGTGATTCCACAATGGTGGTGGAAAGCGAGAATTGGGTTCAATCCTTTGTTTCAAAGTATTTAATAAGTTCTTCGCACTTATCATATGCTGGATGATCTGGTGGTGGACGATCACGAATGATTCCTGTCCAGGCTTCCCCTTGCTCATCTAAGGAAACAAATGTCAACTCCACCATTGACTTCACTAATTTTCTAACAAGTTGCTCCTCGATGTATGCTGATTGGAGTCCCAAAGTTTGTACTTTCCGCCAAATTGCTTGGCTGAAATGAAATAAACAGCCTTTAATATCCGCATCAGGAAAAGTTTCCTTTATAGATCTGATAACTGCACACTCATAATCAACTTGAAATTTTCTTGGTTGAAACGTTGTGCCTATTTGAGATGCCTTCTGTTGAATTAACATGAACATGCGATTATAAGTTGATTTTGACTTATTTGGAAGAAGGATATAAAGAAACGGAAATACTTGACCTCTATGCATGGCATGTAGAGTATATAGCTGATGAAACAGTCGAGGAACAACTTTAAATGTCTCATCCAAATAAATGGCATTGCCAGGATTTTTGCATAGAATCTGAAGGAACTGTGCAGTTCCAAATCCAAGAATTTTTTCGTCTTCTCCATCTTCGAATAGCAGAAATTCTTCATCTTCTAACTTCCTATACTCTTCCGGAATTATCAAGTCTGATAATGAATCCGGAAGTACAGGACGAGATTTAGCAGCAGCTCTATAGAGCGTTGTACGTATGTTCTCATAGCTGGGCATAGCAGAAGTAATTTCTTTATCTTCGGGATCCAACGTTTCGTTTAGTATTTCCTTATAAACTGAAGTTACTGAAGCTTCCGGCTGGGTCGAGATTTTCTCTTTCATCTGTTCCACCAATTTCGGTCTCATTGCTTCTTGAATATCAGGCTCATGATCATGACTGACGCTCTTCGATTTCAGTATGACTCCATCCACCGTTTTGACGATTGTTGCGCAATTTATTTCATTAAATACTCTTTATTTCGATTAGGGCAAGTGGGATTAGGGCATATAAAAATTAGGGCAAGTGGGATTAGGGCATGTAAAAATTAGTGCAAGTGTGATTAGGGCATGTAAAAATTAGGGCAAGTGGGATTAGGGCATACGGATTAGGGTAAATGGGGTAACGCCATTGCCATCACCACAAAAAGTAGCACTGTCAATTATCTGGAAAACGATGTTGAAAAATATGGTTTGAAAATTTTTAGTTTTCTAATTAATTAATTTTTTGCGCCGCATAATGCCAGATATTTTCTAAATGTACGATAAACATGACTTCCTCCTGTGCATCGTTACTCGTTTAATTTTTTCAAAGCTAAGTTATTTTAGTTATTTATTTTTTCCGAATGCATGATTATAAGGAAATAGGAAGTTTAAAAAAATCCAATGAATGGATTTTGAAAGGTTAGTTTGGATAAAGGTGAAATTCAAACATGGAAAAACATGTACGAGATCAGTTGACTTTATTTTTTTTAAGGACCGCAGCAAGTGTTGTGTGTGAAGTCATTAAATCAGCTAAGCATATTCAAAGTTTTTTTTATCAAGAAGATTTAGGGATTTATTTTGGAACAAGCTAAAAGGACAGAATGGGCGGCGTAAGAAATGGAGGGTTTATTTATTTGACGCCCTCTTAACAGTTCGCTCCATTTTCAAAATTTATTTTTAATCGGCCCCTGACAGAGGCCTTGAGGTCTTTTACTCTTCGTAGAGGGCATGGCTGCCACAAAGAAAATTAGTTTGCTTAAATAAGACTCCATTGTTTTTTATCATTAGTATTTTTACGACAATTTTTTCTTTCTTAGGGAGATATGTCGGCGTTGTTTTACATTTCTGATGCTGCCTTTGTCTTTCGCTCCCCATTCAAAGGGTTTTGAAAATTGTTATGGACTTGGTTTAATTTCTTGTGCAGGCTAAATCGACAATGCCTGAATAAATCCGTTAGAAACTATTCGAAACGAATATATTAAAGTCCTCTCGCTTCACTTATTCGGGCACGGCACAAGAGATTTTATTAAGGAAAAATTTACCGGAGAATTCAAAATAACATTTCACGTTGAAAGATATTAAAAATATTACCGAGTCTAAAATCAGTATGTTGTTAAAACTAATGAATCGATATTCTAAGGATTCCTTCTATATATTATCCGATTTTGTGCCTAACAATTGATATTTCTCTGAAAATGAGAAAACGTAATTCGGGTATGTGTTGCAAAATGAGGAACTAAAGTAAGTTAAGACCTTGAAGTCGTGCAAACGCAGCAATTTACGCTTCTGTGTTTGCATCGAGATGTTGGATTTTCTCATAAAATTTTGACTATTTTTGTCCCCTGTAAAGTAAACAAGGTTGATTCATAGGCCTTTATAGTAGTTCTCCGCAACCGGTGTGCCGCGACAAAGTACTCGGTGTGCCACGGGAAATTTTTAAATCATAGGCAAGAGAAAAATGCTGTTTTATTCTTCTAATGCCAAGACAATAGAAACAAAATATTTCTTATGGTGCGATTTCTTATGCCGTCTGCGTCAATGAACCCGAAACTATGTTGCCCCTTAATCGGAGAATTGGAATTTTTGTCATACGATTATTTCGTAATCTGGGCTGAACGATTTGAAAAATGTGGATGATAGCAATAATTGTGGGAAAGGAGATTCTGTCTTTTTTTGTTGGCTGTAGTGTGTTAAAAATGTCCCACACGGTCTCGATATATTTGGTTTGGTTTTCCGCGAAATTCGATAGCACACTATAGTGTGCCTTGAAATTTAAAAGGTTGCGGAGCACTGACTTAATGAGCTCGAAAATTTTACTCTCCCTTTATTGTGTAAATAACATAACAATTACTGATGCAGATTCGTATGGAATACAACTTTCGTTTAAAGTAACCTAACAACCACAAATATTAACATACACAATATATTCTGTTTATCGTTATCAATGGCTTATAAGTCGCTTAATGCCATCAATTAAATCGAACATTAATCCGCTCGCATTAAAAGACAGCGAATGATAAAATCTTGAAGAGAAAAGTAAATTTTGTTGAAAAAAATGCGGGATACTCTATAATGATTTTTTAATTATTTTTATTGCCTTCTTGATTGAAGATGCTTCTATGAAAAAACACCTATTAAAATCGCATCGAACAGTGCGTTTTTCGAAATCTATAAAAGTAACCTTGCAATACAGCGACCGATGCGGGTCAATATCTATAATATATTGATATTAGATATTAAAATAAACGCCGCACCTCTTAGTTATCCCGAGTCCGCTTTTTAATATTACGGTTTACGTCCTGCTCAATCCATCTTATTGGTACTTTCTCCATATACGTAGTATAGAGAAATTATTGATTTTGGAAAATTCCGTTTAACCGGAAGTCGAGGTTTATTCGAAACCCGATTCGGTTTTGCCGAAATATCTCCGCTAAAACATCATTATTGTATATACAATTCGATACAAAGGTTATAGGGAATGTATTTTCCTACAACTTTCATTTGAAACAATTTTCGATAGCAGTTATTGTTTAGGAATTATTTATAAATTATCGGTTTTTTCGGTTTCCGTCAAATAACTTCTTAAAAACATCGTTATAGGTAATCTTCGCGAGGACCAAAGCTGTAGAGAATAATATTTCTTCCAAGTTCTGTTTGAAACAAATTTTCGTAGAACCTTCCATTTAGTAGATAATTAATTTATTCGTAAATTTCCAGTATTCAGCGCCACCATCTAGCGGTGAATTCTTTAAACATATTCAAAATATACCTAATTTACGTCAATAAGGAAGACTGAATTCTTTTACGATACGAAATAACAATTTTGCCTTATAATGCTATTCATAATAATTTAAATATCTATAGCCCAAATATGGAGAAAGTCATGTGTTGGCCACATCAGAGTTTTTTTCAAATGGGAACGCCCTAGTAAACGAAACCCCGATTGCTTTTTATACCTTGGTTTTTATCGGCAACAGCTTTATAATCCGACTTATTATGCGACCCTAGATTATTTTATCGCCTCCCATTGAAAACAAGTCAGGAAAATGTACATCTTAGCGCAAATAGGCGCGTTTCATGCAATGGAGTATTTGAAGGAGATGATATACGTGTACACAAGGAAAATGGCGTTTTAAAGTTCTTTTCTTCCTCATAAATAATCAATTTTCTTCCTATTTAATAATATTTCATGCACACCTAAGGAAATACAACGTATTCTTGCGAGATTGTTTATGTTATCAACAATGACTAAGTAACCATACAATAAATTTTCAACTCGAACTAAGATATTCTTGTTTGATTTTCTTGACAGCGGCTACTCCTATGATAGAAATGTATAGAAAAAGAAATGCTCTACTAGTTCTACGAATTTTATTTGAAAAGTATTTTGATACGACCAATACTATACGAGATGTGACGGAAAGTTCATTTTTTTGTCACCAGTAAAGTGGTAACCCTGATCGGCGTACTTGATTCATTTATGTGGTTTTTTAAATTATCATTGACTGTAAGTCCTTAATATCAAATTTCATAAAAATCCGTTCCGTAAAATCCGAGAACGAACGTGCGGACGGACGGACAGACCGATGCTAAATAGGCGCTCATGCTGGGGGCTAAACGCGCCTAAAAAAGACTTCCACGACTTTACAATTGCGCGGGTAAACATACATCCTCTTTAAAAATAATTTCGGACACGAACAAAGTAAAAAAAATCTCGACCCGAATTTCTTTTTTTCGCTCGGTAATTACGGTTAAAAAGGTCGGCAGAATATATAGCACCGGGAGACTTAATTTTTCGGTAGCGAGTAAATGCAACATTTCGCACGTTTTACTCGGTATTAGGCATCGTGTGCACGGACAGAAATTGTGGGCATGTCGCATGCGCTTGAATCCTAGGGTGGCGAACACGAGACCGTGCAGTAACAATACACAAATGCTCTGATTACACCTTAGCAACTCAAGAATCACCACACTACGCCGCATAGGCGTAAATACCTGGGCGATATGGCGCCTACGCCAAAATTTTAGGAGACGCATCGGCTATGTAGGATATAACTTTTTCTTCGTTTTAATAAAGAATAATGGCGTTTTTATTATAATCAACGTTTGAGTGTTAAAATAACATTTATTTATGGGAAAATTAACTTTTCGCACATTTTGCGGGAACGTTTGGCGCCTATGGCAAATGCCACATTCTACGTACCCTAATTACGGCACAGCTACGCCGCATGGTAGTTGCTTAGGTAACCACGTAACGCTGTCTCATATCTAGTTCAATATAATTAGGCGTGCATAATCTCACGAGGATACCAACAATACGGTTGCTCTTATCGACGACAGCGTTGCAGAATGACAAAAACAAGCTTTTGTTATATTAGGGACATTTTCGGCTGCATGATTATTATGAATTTTTATAGCAGCAGAAAAAATTCCGTGGATATTTTGGGAATATTTTTGAATTCGTCGCTTGGAGCGTGATTCCATGGGCGATTCTCGCTATCTTTTCTCATTTCGCTGCAGAAAATTGAAGGCTAAAAATAAAGAGTTGATGAAGTGGATGGAAAGAAAATTTAAAGGAACTTATCACGATTTCCAAAATACCGTCTAAATCAATTAAAGGGTACCTATATTTAAAATAAAGACCAAATCGTTTAAAGTTTATGCATAAATTTTTAAATATTTTTAGGTTTGATGTTAGAAAAGGATATTTAATTTCAGCTTGTTTTACCATAAAAATATTATGGTTTATGTTAAAATAGAACATAACCAGCCTCAGTTTTTCTAAATGGTCTAGTGTACAATGCATTGTTTAATTTGTTAGGACACGATCTATTACATTTTAGCAAGTCGATTAAAACATGTAAGGAACGTCATAAAATATGGAAAGCTTTCTGATTTGAAGTCGAAAATTTCTCATAAATTTTATTCGGGTTAACGAATTGCTTAAAATGGTTTCAAAGATAATTCAATCGCAGCTATACCAACGAATTCCTACATTAAAGTCATTGTACAAATTAATAATGCTCTAGTTAACTTTTACAGCTGCGCAATCAATGGTATGCATTATAGTAACAGATGTCCTGCACATACCAAACGAGAGACGGGGGTTCGATTCTTCACCACGAAGGCATTTTTTTTGTTTTGGTCACTTTTAACAAACTTTCGGTTTTATAATCGAAGTTTTAAATGTATATAGGTACCTTGATGATAATATTTTATCTGTTTTGATATGACCTTTGACGAAGCTGGTTCGCCAACATATTACTTTCTCAAAATAAACTTTGTATTCAACGCGAGGTTTCAGAAGAATTACCCACCGCGCTACGTTTGTTCGTCGGACTTGGCTCGTAAAAGATTTTATGGCGTCATAAAGTCAGCCTTTAAAATATTTTTTATAATGGACACGTTAAAGAAACTAATTTTACGGCGATGTTTTCGTCAAAAAATTCACACGGGATAGTTTTTACGAGTGTATGAGTGACTATATTAGATAAGTTGTTGCGTGGAACGTAAAATTTGAATTGGATTTACTTACGCGTTCCTTGCAGCAATTCATAAGGTCACAACATTCGTTTATTCCCAGGAACTCTTCTTTAAAAAAAAAGGTGGATTAAATATTTAACTTCACCTATCTTAAAAACTAAACGAAACCAGGCTGTGCAATTAACCAATTTTCCAGCCTTGCTGAAGTTACCACATGTAAACGAATAGTGAAATATGAGAGGGAATAATGAAGATTTTATCTAATACATGTACACAACGGCGGTGACCTTCTTTGGTACGATTGCTTGAACTTGCGCTATTTATAATGCCTCTTAAGTATCTTGAAATACTCTGTACTAGTGACGATTCGTAACTTAATCACGGAAACATGAATTTTGGAAAGGTCTCAATTTTTTAATTCTAACTTATTATTTGCAAGATGTAAAGTCGTTCATTACCATTTAATCTACCTTGTTGATCTAGATAGCTACTTGAATTACGCTAGAAAATGTAATAGTGGATCTTCCATTGTCTCAGATCCTTTCAAGTCCTCTTTTTTCCCGTCAAAATCTGTCATTTTTTCAATGTTCGACTAGATCCGTTTTCATTTAGCGTTTATATCGTTGAGGTTGTTTACTTCGTGCGACTTATGCACTTCAAGTTACTTATATAGTTGTTTCCTACGTAATTTGATGGTCTTACCACCTCTTCTGCAATCATAAACAGCCTATTCAATAAATATGGATGTATCATACAGTCTATTATTGTTGCATGCGTCCTTTTTACGCTGCCTGTTTTGGATTTGTTTGCCCTACGAAAGGTGGGCGATAAAGTCGTTATATATATATTTAATAATTTATTACATCTGAAGGATTTATTAGTAAGAACCTTTAAAGTTGTAACTCGTTATGAGGGATAAGTTATTTAAAAAATATATGATAGGTAAAAATTAAGTAATTTCCAAGGACTTTCAAGATGGAGATATCTGTTTAGAGAAAGATATGTGTTGTCTTAATTGAAAACACTTATCTCGATGATTTGTATTGAAACGGGAAATTAAAGACATTTACCAGAAAATGTACTTATGACCGAGAATGGAATGGCGTTCTCAATGTCGGAGTGCACAGAATATCCAGATGCTATCTTTGTGATACGGCAACATTAGACTGTCCAAAGAAACCTAGTTTTCAAGTACAAGTAAAGAACTCGTGAAAATCAGTGGATCAAATATTATATTTTTTCATCATTCTTGTTGTAGCTGCAATGTATCCATGGAGAACATCTGTGCTCCGGTCATTTGGATGATTTTCAGAGGCACAAATCCGAAAAACTTTGCCGGCAAATTGCCCCCTTCAGGAGGAAATTTAGAAAATGGCCATCAATGACATAACGAATGATCCCACTTAAAAAAAATCTGATGTGGCCAACACATGACTTTCTCCATATTTGGGGTATAGATATTTAAATTATTATGAATAATATTACGAGGCAAAATTATTATTTTGTATCGTAGAAGAAGACACGTCCTTGTTGCCGTAAATTACGTATATTTTGAATGTTTACTAAATTCACCGCTACATGGTGTTGGCGCTGTATACTGGTATTAAGATAAAGCGAAATATATCCGAAATGGATGGTTCTACGAAAATTAGTTTCAAACAAAACTTGGAAGAAATATTATTCTCTACAACTTTGGTCCTCATGAAGATTACCAATAACGATGTTTTTAAGGAGATATTTGACGGAAACCGAAAAAACCGATTATTTATAAATAACTCCTAAACAATAACTCCTATAGAAAATTGTTTCAAATGAAAACTGTAGGAAATTACATTCTCTATAACCTTTGTATAGAATTTTATATACAATAATGATGTTTTAACGAAGAAATATCGTAAAAACAGAATCAGGTTTCGAATAAACCTCGACTTCCGCTTATCCGTTATTGTCCAAAAACTAAATAGTTCTTTGTGCTCATGTTAAAGTGTTATATATGAAGTTTGGTAACGATATGGCATGTACTTTTTGAGTTAGAGCGCCCACAATAACATACACACACACACACAGACATCATTCCGAAAATAGTGTAAACGTGTTCTAGGGACCTCAAAACATGTATTTCCGTTGAAATCTCGAAGTCGATTTTTTTCATGAATACAATACTTTCCCATTACTACGTATGGTGAAAGTAAAAAGTAAAAACTCCACTGCTAGAATGCTCAGCAGAACCTAATATTAAAATATTCTTTGTTTTATTTTAAGCCATACGATCCTTATGAAATATTATTTCTCGTGAAATTTTTCAAAAAACAATCGAGAGAGTAGCGTTCTATTTTTCGGGTCGTGTGCTTAAATCCAATCAGAGAATAAGCAACTTTTGCATTTGATGAAAAATTTATCGTCCATTCCAATAAAATTCTCTCGGAAACTAAATTGCCATTCCGATAGAAGCCACACACATTTTCTATTCTGAACAATTTTCTTTCATTTGAGAATTCGAAGCTCGAGAGGGTTGTAAATCCTATGTTTCGTTTCGACAGCGGTCACGGACATAATCGCAGACGGATTAGGGCGACTCCCATGTGAGAAGTGATTTCCATTGCCGGTTCGAAATTAGTGTTGCGGCGGCGTTGAAATATCAAATGGAACGTAATGAGATTCTGATTCAAACGCGGACTGTGCCAGTCGCAAACCTCGCAAATGGACATGCAAACAAGGCCAAAAGAGCATTAAAGGAAGAGGTGAAAAAATTATCTTATTAGCTTATCTCGCTACTACACGTGCTACTTTATGGACGTTACATTACTGGAAAGTTAATCAGGCTCCAAAAAAAAGGAACATTAAAGCCAACATACTGACAAATCATTCTACAATAATACCTTGTTGGTTAAAAGGACACCGGATGGATATATGCATAACTTTTCCACTACGTACGATTTTTTAAAATGCCAGGAATGTATTTTCTCTCAAGATGCGCCAAAATATATTTTATTTATTTTGATAAGTAAATAAATAAAATGTATCAACACGCGTCATATCATTATTTTTTGTTTTAAATGTTTTAGCGTTTGATACGTCGAGAAAAATCGAAGTGTTGGATTTTCCTTGATTTTACGCCTAAAACACCGTACATAAACATTAAACAAGGGATGTTTAAAAGATGTTATAGATAATAAAAGTTTACTGGGGAAAATAATGACGAAAAGGTAGAATTTATTTAAACCGTAAATGTAGTAACACCGTAATCGATAATATGCAATATTTGGTTAATTTGTTGGTAGAGATAGTGAGTTTTTGTATCAAGTGTACTTATAATTTTGAAAATAATCCTCAATTCAGCGTTCGGTCGGATAGGTCCTGCTGTAGTGATTTAAAACAAGGATTCTCGCGATGTATCCGCGTATTTCTTGTTGGAATTTTTTTGTCCGCTCGCTTCCTACATCTTAATATGTTAATCTTGTTCCGTTAATATATTCTCAAAGGAATATATTTAACGTGATTTTTATCTGAAGAAAACAAATGTAGATTCTTACTCTGAGAAAAAATGAAACCCGTTGGAGTACCTGGTTAAATTCTCGATCCTTATCAAGATACGCATGCCTAGCGAGAAAAAAAGCGGGAACACTTTTACAAAAAACATTTGTTCGAGTCTCGAGAGAGACATCATTCAGTGTAGGTTTATGGGATAGCGGTGTAAAAGGGGACGATATGGAACAGAGCTTAATATCACGATATAGTCAAGATTAATGGTTCAAGGTGAGATCTAGTTTGATGAATATAGGCTGTGAGGAAGTGGAAGGGAAGTAAAAAAAAGCCAAGGTTAGACGTTGATGGAAGTTGTTTACATCGTTTGGAACGCGGCTGTGTGGACGAAAATCCCTGTTATTACGAAATGTCGATATTCTTAATTATGTCAAAATTGAGCTCGGTTTAAACGCGAACGCAAAGTTGTGCCTTTAGTTTTATTGACATCGTGAACGTCAGTTGGAAAGTTTCTCGCCCATTTTCATCACTTTTGTTGATTAATTAGTTAACAGTATGCGACAGCGATGGTATTTTATAATGAAAGAATAAAGAGGGTGACAATTTTAGAATGCTGACAATCGCAAAATGGCTTACAATTGATGTTATGCCATGATGATCACCACCTTTTAAAGCACTGGAATCAAAACTGAAAATTATGTATACCTTCCATGAATTGGAATTTTTATGTATTTTTATAAGCCAAGGACCGAGAATCGATGATAACGATATAGTACTATTCCTGCAAGTTGTCTATCATTGTATAAAGGTCCTCATAATAATCTTAAATTTCGCGAGAATACACTTTCTGCTGTGAACTCTAGAGAAGAAATTCCTGTGTTAATGGTGTCATCCTTATTTATTCGGGTTAGATAGTATCTACAAAATTCCAATATGAAAAGAACTCTTGGTGACTAGCTTTTGTTCATGACCGTTTTACGATATTGAAGCAGTGAAAGTAAGATGAAGACAATTTAGAAATTAAGCCGAGTAACAAAGGAATGAAGTGTAATTTACGGAGAAAAGAAGTGAGAAAAAGAGGCGAAAAAAAAGATGAGGCGAAAAAAAAGATGAAAAAATTAATCTCCTCTTTACGTTACTACGACGATTCATGCTGTAAAACAATTGCACCTCCGTCAGAAATAAGGTTTTCTCAGTTTCACGGATTCTTTTGAAGTTTTAACACATTTTCCTATGGCGCATATGCGAATATCATACTTGAGAAGCGTCGCTCTTGGTTGTCTGGCTACTTCGGCTTATGTTTAACAGTTGCAATTCCAACAAGTATAAAGCAAATCGTAAACTTATAAAATAAAAATAAAGTTATCAGGTTACTGAAGATATGAGAACTTTTATCACTAAATCTGCGATTTTTAGTTATTTTTTATAAAAAAAAAGAGATGAAAAATATCGGTTCCATTACGGTTTCTCCAAAAAAAAAACTTTACAAGATTTCAAAAGGATGCTAAAGGCTATGAATGAACGCATATGTGGCCCTTCAAGGAAAATTTCCCTTTCCATAATTCAACCAAATGCCGTGGATTCGCGGTAAAGGAACGGGTCTCTCTCTACATAAGAGAGAAAGAGAAAATTTTAAACTGATCCTTATCTCCTATATAGCCTCTCGCGAGCGTCATCCGGTGTTATATTTATAAAGGAAGGATAAAATGGGGTAATTCGAATAAAAATATTTCCTTTCCTCGGAATTCTAGAAGGACTTCGCATCATTTCACCGAAAACCTCCCCCACCCCCACCCCCCCTCTCTCTAAAATAAAAAAAAGAAGCCGTCTCGAGAAACGGAGGAATTCGGAGTGAAGTCGTTATCTCCCAAAAGATATACTACACATGGAGAACGGAGGCCATTTTCTGTGCGCTCTCCTTGGAAACGGCCGAAAAGTATTTCTTCTCCCGAATGGGTTCTCCCGTGGAGGAAAAGAATAGAGGATTATTCGGGAGAGTTCTACGGAAAGGAAACAGGAAAGAGAGAAAGGGAGGGAGAGGGGGAGGAGAAAGTAGAGGAAAGGGAGAGTAGACGAGAGAAGGATGAAGTCAAAAGTCCTTTACCTTTTGTGAGCTCCAGAGAGATCTCCAAGGAGACGGCGCCACAAAGCAGGTTTCGAACCAACGGAGGGATTATAGGGATGCAAATAGGATTACTATTCGGGATGGAGGGGAAAAATTATCTGCATCTCGTTTGTAGCTTGAAAGGTTTTAAAGAAAAGCAAGGCGAATTTTCATAGTAGGGGAAAAGGGCGACTTGAGCTCCGGTTGAAATATTGTCAAGATTTATTTGGGAGTACGTCGCAATGATAAAAACCGCTCACCGTTGGGACAATTAGCATTCGTTGAAGTTTTAAATTCCTCGGCAATGTAATTCCAGCGCTGCGACAGGACCGAATTGGTAGAAGTTTTCTAGTTATTCATTTTGGGAGGATTTCGAGTAGAAAATGTAAACGTAACCTGTGATACGTCTTCAGAAAAATTTATAACATATACATATATGTATATTTCTGCAGATATGCAAAAAAAAATTTGAAACCATAAGCGGCAAAATGGCGGAATTTGCCTGACTTCTCCTCTCTTTCCAAACGAAAGGATCAGGCTCCAATAACAGGAGAAGAGGTATCGCTTCGTTTGGTAGTATATGACGTTTTGGCGCCCGAGTTGCAACGCTGGAGCGATCACCTGTCGCATTCCACGTGCCCTTGTTTATTTTTTTTGTTTCTCCTTTTTTTTCTAGACCTCCTCCAGTTAAATTTTACGCTAATGCGAAGCGTTGATTTTTTTTATATCGAGCGTTTTCCTTTAGATTTGACCATTGCTTATATATTTCAGATCGGTATCGTTTGCCGAAAAGTAAAAATGGGACGAGTGATTTGTTAAATATTTGTAACGCGTTGCTTAGGAATCTCGTTTGTAAGGAACTGGAAAATTTCATGCGCTCCAAAATGTTTATCATTAATAAATAGCTTATATTCCGTTTCTTATCTTACAACAGAAAAAACTCTCGAGTAAATTTGTAATTCAGTAATTTGCTCCGATAACAGGCGTAGTATTTGTTTAACGAGCCAATATGCCAATAACATTATTTAGGAAATCATTGCTTTTGCATTTCCAGCGGTCTTTTTTTCGTAACACCAATGCTTATTTTGGCCAAGGACTTCTAAATTCCGTATTATTTAGTTTTATGGCAGAATAAGACAGCTGAGAAGCTACAGTTTGTTCTCGTTGATGTTATACTACCTGATACAAAAATATTATGATTGGAAACAGAATTCTACGGACGTACCGCAAAAGTATTTTAAATTAAATTAAAATGTCAACTTTTCACTGCTGATCTTAGATGAAGACACCTTCGTTTTCCGTACTTCTTTCCAACCTTGACCCAAAAATTATCCGAATTGTATGGCTTCCTCTATTCTTTCTCAAATTTCATCAAAAGCTTTCATCCTGACGTCACTAATTACATCGACTTCCTTTTGTTTTCTCTCTTCGTTCCCTCGCGCATTCCATTTCCACGTCGTCGCTTTTAAACTCTCGATGCACATCCGTGGATATTTTCAAACGTTTGATGAAGGGGTTTATTTCACGTCTTTTGAATTTAATGAATGCGTCATAGTCCTTGCACACGTGCGCAACACCTGCCTTATAATCCTCTCGGAAATTTCCAAGGAACGTAATTCGGCAGCCATAGATTCTCGCAGACACACACCCTTAACATTTTAATTATATAAGTATACAGCGGTTGGTCCAATTTCTACCAACATTTTCACCGTAACTAGGCGACGAGTACTGTTAACCTAAGAAATATTATAAACAAGTCAAGAAAGAATTGCAGAGCAAATTACACAAGGCGCTTTTTTTTAAGAATACTAAAATAAATAAACATTCCTCTGCAGACCAACCCATCTGGAAAATTTTGCATATTTATTAATAGGTATTCATTACATTAATTATGTAAATACATTTACAGACCAAAATAATTTCATTTTTGTTTCGAAAAATGAATTAACTTATCTCACAGCAGTGTATTATACCATTACAATGTTGAGCAGCATATCACGTAAACATTTCTTCAAAAACAATTGGCATTTAATGAAAACGACAAAATGTTTCTTAGAATAAAATTTTAGAACTGTGTAATTTCACTTACTTTCGCTTAATAGCATACTTGTGAATACGGCCAACAGTACGAAAGCCATGATGGACCCGTATAGATATTTCATAACGGGTTTTCTAATATCCTGTTAAAAGGTAAACGGACAGACGGACGAACCCAAAATATTTTCCATATCTAGTTCGAATATTGGGCTATATATCCTGAAAATATGGTGTTTGTATCTTACTTAATTTTTGAGTTATTTTGTGCACGGTCAGACAGACGGATGAACCGAATACATCAGCTCTTTTCATTTATTAAAAAACGCTAAAAATGAACTCATTGTCAGTGCTAAGTGGAAGTACTATAGCTTGATGATGACTAGTTCGCTGACCGTTTTCGTGCTCTTAGCAAGCAATTATTAGGTTTCCTATAAGATTTCTCCCCGTTCTACTTTACCAGCAGTATTCCACATTACCCTCCCTGTAAATAAATGTAATTTATTATTCAATCAGAAGAAATAAAAATATTTAAATGCATCATACGAACCAATGAGGGGTATACCTGCTAGAATCCCTATGAAATACGAATATGTACATCGAGAAACATATGTCGAAAATTGTTATTCAATGAAAATCTTGCTTGATAGGCAATACTAAACATAAATTAATCAACATGTGAAACAGCTCCCTCCCGCTTTGCGATTCCGTCTGATATTCCTCTACGACGTACAGTCTACGTCGTGAAGAAGTTTTCGGGTACTCTTATAAGTATTTCTTGCTTCATTTTATTGCGTCGTACAATTTCCATTCACAGAAAGCTGAGCTTACCAGTCCTTTCTTTATTTTTGCACAGAAACGCCTCTCATAGGAGTTGCTCTTTTTCCCGAAATACAACACGTACAATAAAAGTATCCGTGACTAAAAATACAAAATAAACAACTATTACAGCGTCACCCGTTATATCAAGCGGCCAGGGTTTTTGATTCCAGAGGTGTATTAAATCAGACTTTCTTTTTTCAACATAACAATCGACGTCGACTTTCATTTCAAAGAGATAACCCTCTCCTCATTCCCGCCCGCCATCACCCATTCAGAGCACCCGAGCGTGTGTTTTTACGCGATGACGAAGGAGCTTGTGCTGTGTACTGGGGGCATGCTCCGGGAAACATTTGCATCTCAAAGCGCGCGCCATCGCCAAAGTGAGGCACTTAAAGGCGTTATACGACCCTTTAAACGCTCTCAGCGGAGGAGGTCCCAACTCATCCGAAAGCCCTTTTAACGCCCACCAATCTTTGTCCCATTTGGCACTCCACCCGTGAAAGCGACGGAATGGCGCTGTATGCGAACAATACGATTATCTTTTAGCGCAACTGTTGTCTTTGCCATGGGGACATCGGAGGAAGGCTTTACTTCTCTCAGCTGTTGCCTTCTGCTCCGTTTCTGTCTCTCCTTTTACATAAATTCATGATGTAAGAGGGAAGCTAAGGTTTTTCGGTTGCTGTGATTCTTCAGAATTATTCTAAAATTTTTTTTTTGCTTTAGAGGTCAATTGAAACAGTCGTCGTTAGCACAGCGCAAATCGTGTTTTTTTAAAGAAATGTTTTGTCATTTTGTGTATTTTTAAAAATTAATCTACTCTTATATGCTACCTTATTAAAACCAGTCCGGTAGAATTTAGGTACTTGTTAATTTGTTGTAATTTGATGGTAAAATTAGAATAGAACAGTTGGGATTATTTAAAACAGAAGTTTGTTACGAATACTCCTCTTTTATAATCGCCGTGCGATTTCAGTTGTGCTCAGATTAATAAAACATTCGGATAATTCAGGAGATTCCGTTAAAATTTGCTCTGAAAAATTTGCAACAACCGAGTCTTGTTAGGAATCGTGAATGAGGACGATCAAAAACTGATTATAACTCAAATTTACGTTGATAGATCGCGCCAATAACGGTTCAAAAAAGCACGAGGAAACCAAATGTGAATTTTGGCTACAAAGTATCCGTCACCAGCGGTAGAAGTTGCTAAAATTGAAAAATTCGACCATCGGAGAACCCTACCACTGATGGCGGCATTGTTGTAATCAAGAATCCACATTTTGTTTTTCCACAACATTTTCATGCAGTTGTTTACACCTTATTTATAAGACGGATTCCAGCCTTATTGGGAGCTATTTACATTCCAAAATTTTTGATTTACTTTTCGTATTTATAGAAGATAAATTGACCCAATGTAATAAAAAGACGTTTTCGTTGAAATAATAACAAGTTCTACAGGAGAGTTTCAATCTAAAGCAGGCCTGGGCAACCCGTGGCTCTTTACATAGTTTTTTGTGGCTCTTACAAATCCCAGATCGTATACTATTTCCAGAGAAACCAAAATGAAGAACCAACAACAATATTGGCAATGGCAGAGAACAAGCGAAAAAAGGAGACGCTGAGAGAGCGGCAGAACTATTAAACACATTGTATTACAGTAACTAAACACATTCCGATGCTTCCAACTCTCCTTACTTAAACATAAGCATAATTCACTTGGTGTCCCCCCTATGCATTCCATTCTGTTCTAACAACAGTGTCTTATTCTCCATCACACTATCGACCCGCTTATATAATTAATTGTAGGTAAGTTAATATTTACGTTAATTTCTGTCAAATTAGTTTTAGTTCTTCAGTTATTTGTAGTGGTTCTTTTGGTTATGCAGGAAGGACTGGTTGCTGTTGATATTTGTGATCATTTGAACTTGTTTAATAGTAAACTTCAAGGGGAAAATCAATTAATTATAGAACTATTTGTACATGTAAAGTCATTCAAATTAAAAAACAATTCAAAAAAAGCGAAATACGTCACTTTCCATGTTTAAAAAGCCTTTGGCATGTAGGTTCCAATATAAACTTAGCAAAGTATGCAGATGAGATAAGATCACTGTTAGAAGAGTTTAGTCAACGTTTTGGAGAAATTTCTCGATACGATGAACTTTTCGAAATTTTCTCGTCCATTTTATATCGATGCGAGTTCCGTTCTAGAAGAATATCAATTAGAATTGATAGATATGCAAAGCAATATTGGGTTGGGGAACATATTTTCAGCAACGGACTATAAAATTGAGTTTTATAAAAAATTCATAACATATGAAAAATATCCAGTTTTGAGAAAACATGCTTTAAAAATTGTTAGTCTTTTCGGAAGTACATATAGATGTGAATCTTTCTTTTCCAAAATTAAAATTTACGAAAAATAAAACCAGAGCTTCGATAACTGATACCAATTTGGAAAATCAATTAAGAATTGCAACATACCAAATTGATGCCAACCTCAGCAGAAGTATGGAAAGCCAAATTTCTCATTAACAGATCAATGTATGTATGTATTTCTTTTTTAATAAAGTTTTTCTGTGATTTATTAAAAAAAATTATTTTTCAAGCGGCTCTTTACTGGATTTGAGTTGCCCAGGACTAATATGCATTAAACTTTATAATTTGATAGAGAATGCTTACCCGAAGACGTTGCTTTATTTATACTCTTTTTATTATTAACTTCACTCTGATATATACCTATATTCTAATCCGAAATACAAATGTATATTAATAAATTTGAAACAAAAGTTGTACATGGTAAAAAATATTAGGACGTCGCACGATTAAAAAACATTTAAACAGTTCACAGGCTCTCGATATTTTCATTTTATTTTGAAATTTAAGAATAGGCTGTTCTTATCGCGCACCTAGTGACATCAAGCGGCAAGAAAATGCGCAATGCGAGTAAAAACAAACAGCACCATATTGAGTTTGATTTTAATCGTAATTATTGTTTTATACTTTTCGGTGCGCTTTATAAAAAAGAGCATAAAGTTTTAAAATATATTTTTTTGTTTTTAAATGAAAAGATATTCTGTAGTTGCTGCTGTTTTTTCAACCAGTGAGCAAATCCGTTTCCACCACTTGAGATTTGAATTCTTGTCTCGAAAACTCCTTGTTTACGGAAGCGGTTTAAATTATGTGCCGCATCTCCATCCTTATAATCCCTAGCGATCCTCTTCTCGACATATATTCGTGCCCGCACGCTCGATAAAGGAGCTTGTTTGTAAGCACGTCGCTTTCGACAGGTCGTCAAAGGGATCATTAAATTTCCAAAAAAGCCACCAGGGGGCGAGAGAGAGAGAGAGAGAGAGTTGCGGAAACATGGCGCATGCGCCGAGGAAAACGAAATATGATTTCGGGTTCGCATTTTGAACCAAGTTAACAGTGGAACGGAAATTGCCTCCTTCGCTCTCGTGAAAGGCAAGCATAATTCCTATACTACAAGTCCGTTCTTGATGAGGTGGTATTTTAAATTTCCGCGTAATGTTTTGTAACTGAACTACTTTTTTCAGACCTATTCTTTTTAGGATAACATATTCGCGGTATGGAAATGGTGATTGCAATTGGTTTACTAAAAAAAAATAATCTGCTGGCCTTCCTATTGGCCGAAAAGTGGGAAGGTGGACACATTTGAAACATTCTATTTATGAGATTTCTCGAGTAATAATCACGTTCGTATTTTCGAAAATAAAAAATTGCAATGCTTGAAAAAATGGCTATTACATAGGTCGGGGATTTCCAACCTTTTCGATGAGGCGAGAACCAAGTTGTATTCTAGAACAGTGGTTCTCAACCTTTTGACTTTGCGTCCCACCTACCACCTTTCCAAGAAACCCTGGTCCCACCATGATATAAAGAAAATCCTTACTTTTTCTAATAAATGTATTTATACGTTTTCTGAGCATATAAGTAGCACGTTAATAATTGGTAGACACAAAGGAGGTCAAAATAAAAAAGATTTACTTGGTAATTCCACAAAACTTTATTTATTTAAAAAAAATAATTTTTGTAGAATTACCAGGTAAATCTTTTTTATTTCGACAATATGAAGAAATTCCATCAAGTTACGCCTGAAACTGTTAACTATATAAAGGAGAAGGTGCCAGAAAGACTAACCGATTGGGGTGCCAAAATGTCTTCAGCCGGCTCTGGTCCCACCAAAACGGCTTTCAAGTCCCACCGGTTGAGAAACACTGTTCTAGAATATGAAGCGGGCACCGCTATACTTTTGCGGGAATAGTAATGTTAGTGGATAAAATCAAACCTATGTCAAAGTCATTCTAAATTCATTTCTATCAAGGAAGCAATCGAGCAAATTAAATTATCGGTTAAAAGAAACGGGATTTTAAGCACCGAAGAAGAGGACAGCAGTGCTCGCGAGCACCAGGTTGGGAACCTCTTGACTTAGGTGGATGCTGCATGCTTCGCATCATTGAGCTGTTTATAAAAGGGGGCATGTTATTATTTCCGTAAAAATATTGCCTTCCAAACAAAGTTTAAACTTGAGAACGATTTCGCGAATTATGGGGGTTAAAACCAGCTTCGTTACGGTGAAAGCCATATAACAATGATAATTTTCCATCAGGATTCTCCAATTGCTACCAAAAGGAAATCTTTACAGAGAATGTTACATAAGTTAGCTGTAGTTTAAGTAATTGTCTGTGACCTTGTGGTATTCGTTTATGTACGTAATACAATAATATTTTCATATGAGAATTAATGTTGCCATGATAAAGATTCATCTATATCCAGCATTCATTATTCCCTTGTTTTTAATGCATAGTTTCATTTGATGAAATTAAAAAACAAAAATCCTCTGTGGCAATATTGTTCAATAACGATTTTCTTTATTTTGATAATCCTCTTCACATATTATTACAAAGCTTAACCGAATGTCGATGACACAATGAACCGTCCTTCTGTTACATCATTATATTATTTAGCGAGAATCTCGTATATCGCTCAATCAAGTTTTATGTCTGAAAATTTGGCCGAAAACATCACAAATGATTTTGAAGCTATGCCAAAAATAATACCGATTTATTTTAAATTTCTCATGCTTTTTTTTGAGCGAAGGAAGTTTTGGCATGACGTGATTTCTTTTCATACCGTCTATTTGAAGCCTCCTCTCTCTCTCTCTCTCTCTCTTCCCTGTCATTTCAATAACATTTTTGAAATGTTTAGCTTAAATTAATAGCTTCCGATCGGGTTAAATCGTATAGAAATCGTCTAAAAATAAGAATTATTTTCATCCCATATACTTGAAGCTTCCTCCCTCTTTTCCCTGTAATTTCAATAACATTTTAAAAAATGTTTAGCTTAAATTGACAGCTTCCGACCGGGTTAAAACGTTATAGAAATATCATAAAATAAGCATTAAAATTTTAGGAGTAAAAGCATACTGAAAACATAAACATTATATAAAAATTGCTATTTTTGACCCATTCATAGACAGAGCTTATCCTGTATATGTAAGGATGAGATAAATATCTTGAGAATACACGTCAAATTTTTTTCATGGCATAGAAAGCAAATTCTATTTATATTTTTTTATCCTTCATTTTTCTTCATACTCTCTTTACCTCTTGAGAAACAATAAGCATAGGGCTTTTTTTTTGCTAATGGCGGTCGCATTTTTGCTAACCTTCTACTGCGAGATAAACATACTACAGTCGAACTTCTATAAGTCGAAAGTTCCATAACTCGAACTGAATTCATTTTACAGGTGAAAATATTTTTCACGTCATTTTTCTTGTATTACTCGAATTTTTGTGTAATTCGAATATCTTTCTATTTCTCTCAAGGTTCGACTTACAGAAGTTCCTCAGTGTCTCACTATAAGCTTGATGACAATGGGTTTTTAAAGGATGTTACCTTATCAGTGATTTATTGAACTTCTGCAGGGCGTTAAAAACAATTAAATAGTCGAGTCGTGGCAATACTGTTCTCTTGAACTTAAAATAACCTATCTCGGTAAAAATCTCACCCCGTGTAAATATCCAAAAAGGTGTATACTCGTGGAGTCGACTGCAAAGTAAGAGAAACTTCGTCGTTTTCGCTTCATTGATTGGGAAATTTGCCTGTTCCGTCTTCACATTCATCTCCATCTTTTCCTTGGTCTACCAACATCTCTTCTTGTACTTGCCATATTATTATTTTGTAATTCTATCATCACCCATTTTATCTATATACTGTAGTCACCTCTCTTTCTCTTCTTCTTTTCTTTCACTTACCGAATATATGTCCAATTCCTTTTTTATATCTTTGTTACGTATGTGATCTTTCATTGTACAACCCCTTACCATTCTTAGAAATTTAATCTCAGCTTGCTTGTATCCTACTTTTGTGTTTTTGAGATAGTGTCCATGTCTCACTATGGCGAAAAACATATATATTTTTTTTTTAACTCCTGCTCATCTTTCACGACCTTCGTGATCCTTTTACGTCTTATACTTATTCTCTATCAACTTTAGTAAGTCATCCTTATTTACTTCCTTCCTCAGCACAACTCATCCAGGACGCGACGATAAAACTTTATGGAACGAGAAAAAAAGCGCGAGGAACACTACTTATTTGTTTTCATATCCTCAAGGACGTCCATTTCACCTCTTCGACGTCGCCAAGTCGGAATTTGGCGACGTCGCGTAGAGAGAGAGTGAGAGAGAGGGGGAGTGGAAACTAACAATAAGTCCTTTTCTCCTGAAGCCTCCATCCGCGAGATTGGTTTGGCGTGGAGAGATAGATAAAGAGAGAGAGGGAGGAAGGACGGAGGGAGGGGGGGAGAGTGGGAGAGAAGGGGGGGAGGGGATAGGGGAAGAGGGAGGGAGTTGGGGGGAGGGAGGGAGAGAGAGTGAGAGACGGTTTGCGGTCGAAATTGTTGGGGAAGAAGCGAGACGTGATCATTTTTTTCCTTTTATTTTATTTCGGAGTGATATCGAAAGCCAACTTAAAAGAAAAAAAAGAAAAAGAGATAAAGGGAAGGAATCCACCGAAATGTCTCGGATATAGAATCGAATGATGGATCGCGGAGAACAAAACACCCTTTATGTCCACGTTATTAAGACGTTTAAAGAAAAATAAATCGACGGTTGGAAGGCACACACACTCACACGCGCACACACACGCACACACGCACGCACTCTCGCTCTCTTACACTCTCACACACTCCCGCACTCTTCCGCATTATAGGATCGAATGATGGATCGCGGAGAACACAATACCATTTATGTCCACGTTATTAAGATCTTTAAAGAAAAATAAATCGACGGTTGGAAGGTACACACACGCACGCACTCGCGCACACGCACTCTCGCACTCTTACACTCTCACACACTCTCACTCTCCCGCATTCTCCCGCACCTTCCCGCACCCTACCGCACCCTACAGCACCCTACCGCACCCTCCCCCCCCTTCTTCATATCTCGCCTTTTCCCCCATGATATATATGTTTTATTCGCCATAATTCACGCGCAAAACATCATCATCCTCCGAAAACTTCACCTTCGTTTGACAATGCTAATTTAAAACCCATAGATGCGGAAGCTGGCCGTTTTCAACGGGAGGAAGTAATCTGGTATATCGCTTTCTACTTTAACGAGATTTAGCAATGTGAAGGGAGAATATCGGTATAATGAGAGTGTATCAGAGATCTTGAGGGACCTGAATTGGCAGATGTTGAATAGTAGAAGAATTGAGTACAAAAGGATACTACTTGAAAAGTTTAAAAGCTCCGAATTCGTTGAAGACGTACGCGGCATAGTTGTACCCATCGGTGATAGTCAACGTAATGTTGGATCAGAGCGTACGAGAAAATATGTCGAAACAATCGCTGGAACCGAGAAATACTACAGATCATTTTTCCCAGACGTGATAAGACAGGCCAACAGAGGCATTAGTAAGAGTTCATTTGGTACTGTAAAACCCCCTGCCAAACGCTTCTGGCGGCTTGCAGGGTATTTATATAAATGTAAGATGCTCTAGCTAAAGTAAGAGATGAAAGCACATTTTATTAAAGGTTATTCAGGGTTCTGGTTGGTGAATGGGCAAATCGTACCGTTATCTTAATTAGACCATCCCATCCGTGAAAATTTCAGTAGTTTGGCTACAAAACCATTTCAAAAATTTGAATTTTCCAAATTTGAAGTCACCTATCGGAAAATTTATGAACCGCCGGAAAATTATATTGGTGGTAAATTAATATCAATCGATCAAATCGTGAAATAATCCTCCAAATATCTCTTGAAAGCCAAAAATCCTATTTTCCACTGACTGAAGGACGGACGGTGTTTTCTCTTAAGAAAGCGTGCTGAAAAGGATCTCATGACGTCATTTCTATCTATAAGGCATACCTTTTGTTAGGTAGCATTTTGAAGTCTCATATCGACATATTTTCTTGTAGACCCTAGAGAATCTTCTTTCGCCTCAACGTGTTGACTCTGCCGGCTGCCTGCCTCGTGTTTCACGTGACTTTGCGTGCTGCAAAAGTCGGAGAGATTTCCTTCCATGTTTTGTTGAAGTTGACGGATTTAAAGAACCGACAAGAGTCGTCTCCAGGCGCGTAACTTGGGGGACGCGGGCCCACGCAGTGCGTGTGGGTCCCACAAAAATACTTCGAATTTTTCCCGTAATCTGCCGTAAGACATTCAAAGTAGTAATATCCTTATGGGAATGAAAGATTTCATCTCTCGAAATGAAGACGAAAATACCCATTTCAAGTGTTTGGAGTTGTTTTGTCTCAATGTTTTTTTGGAATTAAAAAGTAAATAAAAATCAAAACTTTATAATAATTTCATATATTTTTATATAAATGGGGCCCCCAAAAACTTCCCTTGCGTGGGGGCCCCAATACCGTAGTTACGCCCCTGGTAAAAACCCTCAAAATCCTGTTGGAATTAATGTATTATCGAAATTTTATGCGATGGAAAGTTTTCTGTTTTGTTCGGATATTAATACGCAATGCATGCAGTCGAAAACAGTTTTAGAAAATAAACCACGGAAGAATAAATTCGGAGCAGATTCGTGCAATAAATCGACGGTGAGATTTCCTTTTTCCTTTGGTCTTGGCGCTAATATTGACTTGCCTTCCGACGAAAGTCATCTCCGTTCGAAATTACTCACATGAAACGAATATGTGACGGATTTTGACCAAATATTGCGCTTTTATCGATAAGTTTCCTGGGCAACGAATGCCATTGTCGGAACTGGAGATTCTTGTTATTGCCTCAATATTCATACGTCATACCAAAAAAATACGAAGCATTTACGTAGATGTTTTGAGCGACAGGGAGGGGGAGAGGCAGAGGGATGGGGGAGAGGGAGGGGGATACGGAAAGATAATTTTCTTTCCCGTCATATTGACGGGCATTTACGCTAAGTACTTAAGTATTATAGATATGAAAAATAATATAAAATAAACATTCAAGTACGTATGTGTTTATTCTTAAAAATGTTGCCAACATTTAAAATTTGAAATGCAGGCTTCTCTAGTATGGACAAAAAGAGGAAAACATCTTGAAGAGCGTTAAGTTTAAGACCCAAAAATATGGGAAGCCGCTGAAGTATTCAGAATCAAGCCCCAGTTACAAAAAATAATTTCTTCCCCTGATATATTCACAACTGAAAGTGTAAAAAAAAAAAATGGGCAGGAAATTAAAAGCGAGATATTGACTGCGGGGACAAAAACCGTCATGTAGGCTACATGGATAAAGCCTAGCGAAAATCAACTTTTGCACTCCGGACTATTTTAGTAGATAAATTTCACTCGCAAATATATTAGAGCCTGCATTCCTTCTTTCACCAAACCAAGTGTGATGATGTATCAAAATGCCGTGCTATTCTGTTTCCTGCAATAAGTCAGTCCTATTTCCTCTTTAAAATCGGTAAAACATACATTGTACAAACTTTCTCATATACTTATGCGTCTTTTATTTATCCTTTGAAAAATATGAACTATGTAGGATCGATATAAACATCAACTTAAATAATAATTATTATACAAAATTTGATGAAAATCGTATTAGCCGTTTTTTAGAAAATTCAATTGTTATTAAAGTTGCCCATGAATAAACTAGTCTTATATACATTTATTGAGAGATATTATTGCTGACGTAAACTCTTAGTATCTGTACGAAATTTGATCAAAATCGTTATAGTCGTTTTTGAGAAAATCGAATTATCGTTAAAGTTGCCTAGAATAAACTAGCCTTATATTCATTTTTTTGAGAAATATGAACTACGTAGCATTATTGAAGACGTAAACTCAAGTAACTACGAAATTTGATCAAAATCGTTATAGCCGTTTTTGAGAAAATCTAATCGTTGCTAAAAATGCGTAGAATGAACTTCCCTTAATTAATGAGCAATGTCAACCATGTCTTATTGCTTCTACTCTGTATTATATATGCCTAATTACGAGATTTCATTCATTTTTGCTATACCGTTTAGGCTCTAGAGCCGCGAACAGACAGACCCACAGACAGACAGACGGCATTGCTAAAACCACTTTTTCGTACTCAAGGTACACCTAAAACGTATTCTTCCATCAAAATCTCGAAGTCGAATTTTTTCGATAACAATACTTTCTCGATATCCGTACTTCGTATGAGAAAGTAAAAATAATATAGTAAGATGTGTCAGGGAAAGAGTAAAGAATAAGACACGGTGTAGGAAAGGGCGGTAATGGAGAGAGGGTGGGAGAAAGAGAGAGAGAGAGAGCTATTTGGATGAAACGTGTAAGATAAGAATGCGGAATGGATGGGGGAGAAGAGGGTAGGGAAAGGCGAAATGGCTTAAAATGCGAAGGGTTGAGTCCCGTGGAAGGGAGTGGAACGAGGGCGGGGCGTATAATAGGAGTAAGTGGGCAGGGGGTGGGTTGGGTTGGGGTAGGGAGTGAGTGAGTTAAAGGGGCGTGGTCGCTGAAACATTGTCGTGAGCATTAAGGAGGGTTGGAAGGTTAGGAGAGAGAGAGAGAGAGAGGGAACGATTTGTGAACAGGAGACAGGTCGAGAGGAACGCGAAGAATGCAAAAGATAAAAAGGGTCGAGCCTAATTGCTTGGCACGTGAAAAAAGGAGGGGAAAATTCAACCAAAGTCACGTATGGCGTTTACAAGTACACGCAGAAGTTTATCACCCTCAGGTTTTATACTTTTTTAGTTCTACATTTTTATTGTTTTTAATTTTCTGTTATATCTGTATTGGTTTAAAAAATATAGCTTCTTATAATACCGGAGAGATTAAATGGACACCCTGTACTTTACATCGTAAAGGAAACGTAGAAGCTGTAATATGCGATAGATGGAAATTACGTTACATTAGTTGTGCAATTTACGGGTTTGCCGAGTCAAAATAAGCGGAAATTTTGAATTTCAAGCTTGATGTAGTCTATCACGCGAAGGATGTCTCAGGGGGTCCCTCATAATTTGTCAGTATTTAGATATGAATGTAATTCTCTAAAAAAAGTTCGAATTTAATTAAGATATTTATTATGTAATCAATATCCGGAAATGATACCTATTAATGGTTGCAAAAAATTCCAAAAATTAAGTCTTGCATTCCATGGTATTAAAAAAACTTGTGCTTGCATTAGAAAATAAAATAAGAATTATTATCTCAATATTTAAAACATAATATGAGCAAACGCAAAACCCTGAGGTGACCCATATAAAGTAAAATTTCTCATATTTATTGTCGCATAAAATTGCCTTTTAATTGATAAATATTTTACGCGCTTACAATTTTTCATCCATTCATTAGTTTTAGACAATTTTACGGAATTATAACCTATTATCATTGGTCATTTATGGTCACTGAGATTATTATAAAGCATAAAGAACTGCCCGAATAGTATTAAATCTCAGTTAATGTGCCTTAAGTATTAAAAACCATCAGTTGACGCTTGTTTGAAGCCGTCGTCGAGTTACATTTAATTCAGAATTTAGAAAAATATGGGAAATTACGATAAAAACAAAAATAATTTTATTACGAGTTGGATTCGGACCGTTGCTTTAAGAAAAAGCATTTTTAAAGAAAGTTTTTAAGTAGTATACGAAGTAGAAGTAGTATTTTTCTTTAATAATGTTGCGCATCTGTACTAATTTAAAAAATCTTTCCTTAATACTTAGAGTTTCCATCGGTAATGGAGACGTTTAAATTTTGAAGGCACTCGTCCCATCAAATAAACCCCTTTAGTGCAATCACCCTGCGCTTCTACGCTGGACCGAAACTAGCAAGGCCAACTTAAAATTTGCGCGACATGGCATTACCGCCACGGCACCATCCCAGAAAAAAAAACCCGCTGAGAATAAACAGAGAATCTCAGAAGTAGGAAAGAATAACTTAGGCAGGCAAAGAAACTTACTGCATTCTCCGGAAGATGGAGACATCGGAAGTGGCGCAAACTTTGCGACAAAGGCTGAAAATGAACCTTAAAGGACTTTAAAAAAGTTTTAATGCCCGAACACTATCAATGCACTCGACTCTATCTGACGAAAGTGGCGACGCCATTAGGGATTTTTTTTTTAAAGGATTAAAAATCCATCTCCGAAGGAACGAACGGGTTGCCGCGCTACGGAGATTCTCACTCTATCTCCATGCATCGACCCTCGCGAGACTAAATCAACGGCTTTGAAAAGGAACTAAAGAAAGAAGAGGGCGAAAAAGTGAAGAGCACATGCGGCGAGGTTTGTTTTGTTTTTACTCGCAAGAATAAAGAAAGTTACGTATCTCTCTCTCTCTCTAATTGGGAGTAGTGGCCAACTTCGCAATGCATCGGAAATTCACGAATCCCTTTGCGAAGGCTTTAATTGGAGTCCCACTTCTTCGAAAGACCTCTCTCTCTCTCTCTCTCTCGCTTGTATAGAAGAAAGCCTCGCCAACTTCCCGCGGAAGAAGATTCGACGCTGAAATTCTGCGGCGATAGTCAAAACGTCATGAGTTGATTGGGATTGGAGTGGTTTTTTTTTTAATTTTGTTGGTGAATACCTAAGGGACGAGAGAGGCGATGCCACTAGAATAAAAAGGGGTTTCCTCTTCTCCAGGAAACTCGGTCGCTATATATGGAATCGTAAAGGGTTATTTGGTGCAGCGGAAGGGAGGGATGAAGGAATCGAATCAAACTTTGTCTTTTCCTTGTTTTCGAGATTTTGGACTGTTACGATAGGTGTGTGTCAAACTCGTTCGTATTCAATCTGGAATGAGTGATATGCCTACTTTTCAGTTGCGTTTAGCGCAGGGTATCTATTTAATTCAGGTGAAATCAGAATATGAGGCTATCATCAAATGAACTCCGCACTAAAGGAGCACTTTAAAAAAAATGCAAATAAGGGAGGTAAATTCTTGAAAATTATTTTTGTTTGCTTTAATCTGACTTCCTAGCATTTTCTCCCTGTTGAGAGAACATGAGTCATTTTGATAAGGCAAGGCCATTAGATGGCTTTAATTAAAAATTAACGAACTTGAAAAAAATGACAAAAGTTGATAAATAACATCTTATTTTAGCTAAAAAAATATGGAATTTATTTTACAAATATCACCGTTCAGCACATTCAAAGAATAAGCGCTTAAAATATTTTTTAAAATGAAAAAATATATTTTTAATTTGTTGTTTTAGGAATTTGTTTTATCCATTATACGTTGAATTAAATATCAAATTAATTAATTGCCTTCTATAATACTAACTCATTTGTTTCAACTACTACAGAGGGCGCGAGAATTTGTTTCATCATCACAATTCTAATAAGGTCCATTTAATTGGCGCTGAGTTCTGTTTATGCGGTAGTGATAAATAAATATGTCATTTTAAATCAAAGATGGAGTGCACTTTGATTTTCGCCGCCTTCATATCCTAAATATTAGCATGGTTGGCACAAACATTAAATTTTCTAATCTTTATCACAATCAGAAAGGATTTAGAGTTCATGCTTTTTTGATTGTTTGTAATGATGGGAGATGTGGAAACAGGTTTTAAAAAAATCTGCTATGACCGGGAATCGAACCTGGGTCTTACCACTTGCCGGGCAGATATTCTGCCTCTGAACTATCGTAGGAGACTAACAATAAGTCTCATGTTTCATGAACGGGAACATTTGTATTGATGATCTCAGGCTTAAAATGTAAAAAGATTTTGAAATAATTGCGTTAGTGAAATGAGTCTCCCTCAAAAGTTATTTTTCTCAATAATTTATAAAAGCGTACGCGTTTGACCAGGAAATAAAAATCAATGGAAAAAATATCTGAGTGTTTACGTTTTCTCGCGACCTTTCCGAAACGTACGCGTAATGTAAAAAGCAATTAGTTACGGGAGTTTTTTTTTTACATTTTTAGCAAATTGAATGAAGGAAAATAATACACATAGGAGACCAATTTCCGTAAGAGCCGTATTTGCTCGAGAACACTATCTCTCTTTATTTTTAAAAAAGAAAGTCGACCATAAAGGGGGGGAAAACAAAGAGAAACAAGACTTTTTTTTTTAACTGTACGTTTGTGGAGGGGGTGTTAAGAGATGGATGTTTACCTATGGAATTAGAATTCAGACAGATTGCGCCGCAGGGGATAATGGTGCGGATAACGGGAGATGAAACAAAGGAACCCGATATATAAAGGTTAGCCGTCTCTCCTTCCCTCCCTCCAAATCCCTCTTCTCCCCACGAGTTCAGGAAAAGTAAGAGGAGAAAGAATTAATCGGATAGTGAGTCGAGTCGGTAGAGAAGGCAAAAGGAAGTTGCACTCAATCTTTCTCTATCTCTCTCTCTCTGCCCGCACACGTGAGGAACGAGTTGGTCGATTGCTATACGGTGAGGGCACGTCTCAAGGGTTACTTTTTTCCTCCAGGTCCAATTTTTATCGGTGCCAGCGTCCGTCCTAGAAGGAATTTTATTGGTCCGAGTACTGTTTCGTCAAATAAAATTTCCTTCACTCCAATCTATCTGTATACTGAAAAGGCTAAGGTACGTACGTTGTAAGGAGTACCAATAACGGACGAGCGTGGCAGCACTGGTTGGTGCTGCGGGTTGGGCAGCGGAGGGCCTTGCTTACTATATTACTCACACACCTGCTTATACGTATATATATATATATATATATATATATATATATATAAATAAAAAATAGGTATGCAACTTGTCAGGAAGAACCAGATAAACCTTCACTAAAATGCTAGAATGAAAAACTAAACTGGTTTCCTAGAGAGAAATTGTAATCAAATTGTATCCTTCCTCAGAGAAGATGTATAGGAAGCAGTTCACATGCGTCTCACCCCTAGTTAATCTTTATATAGTCTAAAACATGTCGGCCTGCCATTTAAAACTTACCTTTCCTCTTAACTCCTACGGCATGGGGGGCAACGCCACTTATTCTTCTCGTTCTACTACTTCATCTGGTAAAAATCAAAACGCAATTTGCACAAGATGGTTACTAAGAGAAAAGCTGAACGTCAAAATATATTTGGGAGTATTTTTTTTACAACGAATGTAGACTTTTGCATGATGCACATTATACGCTCCGGTTATGAATCATTTTATCATAATTAATCCCAAAAAATCTTATGTCGCTCCTGATAAGTTTGGACGTTTGAAAATTATAAAAATATATAAAATATTGTGGAAAATGAATTATCCATCATTAACGATGTACAGTAGAGTGACTGCATTGGTGTTTTCGATTTAGCGTCAGTAAGACTTTACGGTTAAGCTCAGTATTGAAAGGATTCTAATTTATATATTTTCACCGGAGTCTAATAGAATATGAATAAAAAATTAAAATAATTCCGGCTCCATTTGCGTAATTATCGTATGAAATTCAGTGGAAAGTAAGCGTTACTACACGATGCCGCCAACGAGAATTTGAGTTTTTTGAATCGTCACAGAGGGTGTTCGCGATCCGATCAAGTTTATCGTAACATGCTGTTAAGGTCAACAACCCGACAGACTGCGAGAAGCTAGTGATGTAATTTAAAAGAACGGTCGACTTGAAAGAGCGCGTGTTATGGCCAAATAATTACGCTAGTGATTCATGTTACACGGTGTTCTTAACGAAGGAATTGAAAGGAACATTTGAGGGGTGTGAGGCAAAAACATGGTAACTCACAAACTTATCCATTTGGAGCTAGGTTGCGTACAGAAAAGAAAAAAAACTTCAAGTATGATTTTGGAAATTTGTTTCTCATTTGTTGTAGTTCATATTTTGTAACTTGCGTTTATTTCTGATGAAAATATAACTTTGAACTAATAAAAAGTCAATTTTCTCAAATCAGCATAAGTGTGGGTTACCATATGTTTGCCTCACAGCCCTCATTTATTTGTTTCAAACGTAAATTTGTGAAAATGACCCACGAGCACGCAGAAAATTTTTTTTTTAGATAATGCCTTACTAATATGAAAACTAAGCCCTGAAAATTATTTGGACAAATTTTGGATATAAATTATAGGTTTTTATTATTGTTTGATAATAACTTTAGTTCAAATTTTAATTTAAAGTTCGTTATGACAACATATTCGCGATCGTGACGGTTCGATGGAGTTTAATTTGAAGTTTGTAGTTTTTTTTCAACATCGAAAACGAGTTCAGCATAAACAAACACGTCCAAAGGGACCTTTTATCCTCGTTAAGTCTATCGAAAGCAATCAAAACGTGAGAAGAGTTTGAATAAATCAATGCCAACAAAAAACAACCAGTAGATGTTATATTGGAATAGAAAATGGAAATTAAAACAAAATAAAATACAGCGCTGAAATCCAGGAGGGCAATTTCATGAGTCCACGTTAGAAATCACGCGTGTTTAGTTTTGGGGCATTATTTTTCAATTATATTATGCACCATCAACTTAAAATTTTGCCATAAAAATTACCCTATCAAATACTGACTTCCTCTCTCAACCAGTTTTGCTAAAAATAAATAGTGGACGTTCTACCCAGCATAGGGAATTAAATCGTGAAATGATTCTATTTAATGAAAATTTCAGCAAATTTTGTTGTTAATTTATCTCTAAAAACAGTGGGACCTATTTAAAAAAGTTTTCAGTCGAAAATTAGATTTTTTCTAAATTTTGAGAAGGCTCTCGACTACAACTAACAATTTGCTGTCTAATTAGTTAGTTGTGCTACCATTTCTTAATTTTTTTAATTGGAGAAGGCGTCTTTGCACCCTCAAAAATGTGCCACTCTCTTTGCACAGACGCTATGAAAAAATAGGTACAACATACATTGTACAAACTTTCTCATATACTAATGCGTCGTTTAGTTATCTTTAGAAAATGAAAATCATATGAGCCTGTTTTTAGAAAATCCTTTTTTTGCTAAAGTTGCCCAAGAATAAACTAGTTATATATTCATTCATAGAGAAAAATGAAATATGTAGTAGGTGCTATTGAAGACGTTAACTCAAGTAACTGTACGAAATGTGATCAAAATCGTTATAGCCGTTTTTGAGAAAATCGAATTGTTGTTAAAAATGCGTAGAATAAACTACTCTTAATTATTGAGCAATGTCAGCCATTTCTACATATGATAAAATACCTAAGTACGAGATTTCATTCATTTTCGCTCTACCGTTTAGGCTCTAGAGCCAGTAACAAACAGACAGACGGCATTGTGAAAACCACTTTTTCGGATTCAGCGACACCTAAAACGTACACATATTTCCATAAAAATCTCGAGGTCGAATTTTTTCGCGATAACAATACTTTCTCGATGCTTCCTATGAGAAAGTAAAAATCGACGATGAGTGATTTACACCGTGATAAAAAGACAAATCGTCCCTGTAATATGTCAACTGTCAAGACGAAGCTTCTTACTAAATTGAAAATCTAGCAATTTGTCTCGAAAAAAACGTTAAGAGGAGATGAAGGGAAAAACAATAGGAAATGTTTCTGTGATATGAGGGCGAAGATTAATTTTTGTGAGGAATAGAGTCATGTGTGGGAATAGGCATGATTGTTTTAAACCAAAGTTTACAAATTGTGTGGTTTTCCGAAATTGTAATAACAAATACTTTCTGTTGTATTAATTTAAAAAAATAGGTTTATAAATAATATAGAAATCATCATCACCATTACAATTTTTTATTTTACAGACTGAATTTTTATGTAGGTATGCGAAAATAAGAAAGATTTAAAGGTACATTTCTGAAACGAACCGTATTTTAGTATAAGGGCAACATTGGTTGTCAATATCGGTTATTGTAAACCATTGGTATCCAAACTTTTCAACCCGAGGGCCACATAACCCATTGCTGCACTCATCGCGGGCCACATAGTTCAATTTTGTACTCTTCGTTGGACACACACATTCGAAAATAGAGTTTAAGAAAAACTTAAGGAAATTAAGGACTTAGTTGTGAGTCGAAATTGCCTGATTTGTTTAAAATAATTTATCTATAATTGAATTAGAAAGTTAAGCACAATATATATTGTTTTTATAATTTTCTATTTTCCTTTTATGTTACATTGTGTCCTTTAATTGTTAAACTCATGGCGGACAGGGTGAAGACGCTCTGCAGACCGGATGTGGCCCGCGGGCCGTAGTTAGGGTACCACTGGTGTAAACCATTAGGCACAGCTAAACTTGTAATGACGAAGATTTTCTTTCACATAATTAGGATCCTAAAAAGGTTGATAGGCTAATGGTTAATTTATGCTTTAATTTGAAGCCTCCGTTAGTTTTTTTTTGGTGGAACTTGCGGTTAGTCATAATGTGACTTTATTTTTGCGCTCAGTTTTACGAAAACTCAAAGAATTATTGGCTACTTGTTGACGACACACGTTAATAAAAGACGACTGAACGTATAACAAAGGCGTTAAAAGCAGATTTTTAGCTAAAGGAAGACGGAATGTAAAAAAAAATCAAGGAAGAAATAATAATAATTCTTGCGGAATTTAAAAAAAAACCATGGTTCTACCAGTTGCTAAGCCAAAAGTGGCCATATAGTAAATTGACGTAAAGATTTTTCACGGAATAACACTGGACGTGTCTTATTTCATTATTCCTCACTACGCCCCTCATTTCTCTTCTTCAGCCATCATATTACCTCCTCCTCCGCCGGCCGGCCGTCTCTCTCACTTTTCACGTTCCCTTATCTATCAAACTTCAGTTTCACCACCACCACCAACACACTACTCCGTAGGACCCTCCATTTTCCTTCGGGGACCTCACTTTTTTTTTTTTAATCCAATCATGGAGTAGTCATGTCCGAGACGGGGGATAATAGGAGAAAGGGGGGAGAATATACCCTTAAGGGAGCGGTACGCGGAGCGCTGAAGGATAAAGCTCCTTCACCCTTTTCGCAGATCCCGCCAAAGTTGGAACTCGACGAAACTTACGTTAGTGGATTTGAAGTCTCTCGCGGAACGGAAGATAAAGGCGGAATTCTCGTGGCGTGGAGTGGACTTCTTAAGAGAGAGAGTGTATGTGTGTGTGTGTGTGTGTGTGTGTATGTATGTATGTATGTATGTATGTATGTATGTATGTATGTATGTATGTATGTATGTATGTATGTATGTATATATATATATATATATAAATACTAAGGAAGAGGAAAGGTAAGTAAGGATATTTTGGGCAACTAGGTGTTGAAGGAAACCCAGTGAACACTTACCGGAAGTAGAGCTGCTGGGGTGTTGGAGAGACACATTTGTAGAGGTTAGAGCTTTCGGGATGATCCCTTCGTCAGCACAAGAGAGACACCCCAGCAGCTCTACTTCCGGTAAGTGTTCACTGGGTTTCCTTCAACACCTAGTTGCAAAAAAAAAAAAAAAATAAATAAATATATATATATATATATATATAAATGCTTAAATAAAAGGAAAGGTAATAATAAAGATGGTATCAAGGTGTTGGAGGAAGCCCAGTGGACACTTACCTAGATCGGAGAGCCGCTAGGGGTGCTGAGGACACACGAAAAACACAAAAAACAGCACAAATATGGAGCTTTCGGGCTGACGCCCTTCTTCAGCGACGGAGAGACATGTACCATATATAAGTATATATACTGGAGTTTTGTAATTGGCTTAATGAGAATCGGCGTTTGCATCGGTACAACTTATTCACTGCTGAAGCTTAATTCACCCGCAGCGGTGTTAGCTACACACACAATTCCCATGTTTGGTCAGAAATTAATCCCCGTGCCACTGTGGACAGTAACTTTCTACACTGATTCAGTGTTAATGTGTGGTGTGGAATGTTGTGTGATCAGGTAATTGGTCCATTCATTTTTGAGGGTCGTCTTACTGGACATTTATTTACAATTTTTGCAAAACGAATTGCCGCAACTGTTAGAAGATGTGCCCCTGGCTACAAGACTTTGAATGTACTTCCTACACGACGGAGCACCACCTCATTATTTCCGTGCAGTGGTTACTTACCTCAATGAGCAGTTCCCTGGGCGATGGATCGGTCGCAATGGTCCACAAAATTGGCCAGCTAGGTCCCCAGACCTAAACCCCTTGGATTTCTGCTTGTGGGGGTGGATGAAAGATCTTGTGTACCATACTAAAGTGCAAACACAGGTTGCATTACTTCATCGCGTATTGAATGCTGTGGCTCGCATAAAAGACAGTCATGGTGAACTTCGGCATGCAACGAGCACGATTCACACACGAGCGGTGAAATGCATTGAAGTCGAAGGTGGTGTTTTTGAAAACCTACTTTAATAATACGCACGTTCGTTTTTGACAATACAGACTGTAAATAAGTAAATAAACAAGTAAATAAACAAGTAAATAAACAAGTAAATAAACAATGTAGCGGAGAACGCATCGCGTACTGGTCGGCAATTGTCTCCCGAGTTCCGGATATTGCCTTGCCTTTTTCTAATTTTCAAACAGCCATAGCTCTTTAATTATTCGGAATCGGACACATGTTCATGTGCCCTTTTTTGTTCATAATGACCTCAGAAATCAGCTCCTGACGTTATTCCATATCTTCGTGAATCACCCTGTATATATACATAACAAAGAGTTATTATGGCGAGGAAGTATCAGAAGGAGAGGAAGAAGAAAAAAATGGCGAGATGCGTCGACGTTTTCTTAAAGTCTTAACACGTCTCATACCTCTTTTTCTTTTATTTTCTCTTTGTTTTTTAATTATATTCCGGCTCGTCGCCTGCTTTCACTTGTTATTCTAATTATAGCTGTCGTTATTTCCGTAATTTTCTGCCTCATTCACGTCTCGTCATTCTCTATTTGTTTATTTTCTGATTCATTAGGCTTCGTTTTGTCTCCCGTCTCTTCTTTAGCTTCCTTTTTCATAGAATGAAAAGTGTCTTCCAACAAGGGGTTGATCGTAGGAAAATATGGGTCAGGGAGATGTTTTCATACCTGCCCGTGAGGTGATAAAATTCAGCCCATACTACCTAAGTAGATAATTCACCGAAAAATGATAAATTAAAAACGAACATAGGTAAACTAAGCTATGACGATTATGTGGAGGAATATTTTATGTAGAAAACTTGACTGCTCACTCACTCGCATCCCGGGGGTTCCACAAACTTTTCGACGTGGCGAACGCCAAGTTGTATCCTAGAACATCAAGCGGGCATCATGCTGTATCCTAAAATATAAACAGAGCACCACAACGCTTTCGCAAGAGTAATGGTGATAATAAATAAAATCAAACCAACACCAAAGTTATTCTTAATGATCTTGCATACGTTTATAAAAAAATCTACGGAGCAAAGTAAATTATTGATCCCAAGACATAGGATATTAAGCAACGTAGAAGAGCACAGTTAGGCTGTCAAAAGAACACCTTCAAGCTTCCAAAGAGCACAGCGGTGCTCTCGAACACCAGGTTGGAAACCCCTGGAATATCGGATAAGCTCATTCCTCCCGTATCCCACATATCCTTACCTTGCCAACGATAGATAAAATGGTATGTTATAATGGTAACGTGAGTTTGTGTCTAAAAGTGTTAATTAAAACATAAATACTCCTTAATCGTACAAAGTGAGAATATTTAGAGAAAAATAAACATTGAAAAAGGGTAAACAAAAAACCGGGTAAGGAAGGAATCAAAGGAAATAAAAACAAAAGTAACACTTACATGTTTACGGGGGAAGAAAACCTCGGTGGTGGCCTGGTGTCACACGTTCATGCACTCATATTCTTCCCCAAAGGAAAAAAATATTTTTTTCCCCTTCAGGAGAACAATCACTCAAACACGCACTCAAACAACAAAAGGAAATAATAGAAAAAGAACGGGAAACCTAGTACACATTCACTCCTAAAGAAACCAAGGTTTTAGAAAACTCATTTATACACACACTCACGCAAGACGGGGAATCTCTAAATATTCAAGGGAGACTAATACGTATTTCGGACACGATGCGCCCATCCTCAGAGGGAAATATGGAATGCATTCCATTCCCGTTATTTTTTATTATTTCCTTTTGTTGTTTGAGTGCGTGTTTGAGTGATTGTTCTCCTGAAGGGGGGAAAAATTTTTTTTTCCTTTGGGGAAGAATATGAGTTCGTGAACGTGTGACACCAGGTCACCTGCGAGGTTTCCTTCCCCCGTAAACCTGTAAGTGTTACTTTTGTTTTTCTTTCCTTTGATTCCTTCCTTACCCGTTTTTTTGTTTACCCTTTTTCATTGTTTATTTTTCTCTAAATATTCTCACTTTGTACGGTTAAGGAGTATTTATGTTTTAATTAATTCATCTCGCCGTAGTCTCCGACCTTCTTTAATTTTTAAAAGTGTTTATGTCCTTGGAAAAGGTTAAATGGAAAATAAATTATAAGGACGTCCCATTATACCAGAATTGCTTTCCAGTCAGAGAGGAGCTAGGGAATGGAGTCTTTGTGGGAATAGTATTGGGAGACGTACGGAAGCAATGGAAGATGGATTGGGTCAACGGCGATGCTTACCTAGAGATGCGTGGCATATTCGTGAAAAAGGTACTGTAAAAAAAACAGTGGTAAAAGTTATGCGTTGGTGAGATTTTTTTACGTGACGCATGAATGAAATGTACCGTAAAAATCGCGTTTTAAGAAGTATTATTTTCGTTGCTTGCCGAATGTAAATTGAAGTCCTCCTGAGATATGCTCTCTTTATCCACGGAGAGTTTTATCTTTCCTCAAGGTGTAAGAAAACATAATAATCTGTTAGCATTAACTGTACGAATTCGAGTCATTCATGTCTAAAGAGCGGATGGTTGAATAGCATATCAAGTATGGTAGGTTCTAATGCGGGTGATATTTTTTATTTCCGAAGTTGTCATTAAAGATTAAAAACACCGATTCGTATTTGTTACAGTTAATGCCGTCGTTATTCAGTCTGTCATTGGCATAAACGACTATAACTTTGCTCGAGACTGTATCGAAATACGACACTGTTCGGCATGAAAGAAAAAGAGGGACTTCCTAAGACTGACGCAAAAAGTTCTCTCAGAAACCGAATGCTGCCTGCCTGGAGTTTATCTGCCAGCTTAAAAAATATGTATTTGTCCCACGTGGCTTAACGACCGAGTCTCAGGGTGTAAACGAAATCCTCGATGGAATCGGTATCAAGACAATGGGATCTAATCTCTCGGAAGCCGCTCCATTGAGATCCTTTCCTAAAACTCTCGATTTATCAAATCTCCGCTCGAAAAAACTCAATTCCGCGCCCCTCTCTTCCCTTGCCCCCCTCTTCCCTTGCCCCCCTCTTCCCTTGCCCCCCTCTTCCCTTGCCCCCCTCTCTCCACGCCTTTCTGCCCCCACCACATCCTCCGTGTATCTTTCCCTTAGCTTCGCCACTTCCATTTACCAACCGGAAAAAAGTTTTAAGAGGATCGGCGCGGACAATGAAGGGAACGACCCCGTTAGGCTTAGTCTGCGGGAGGAAGTTTTACGATCTGCGGGTACATACATACGTGTGTGTATATATATGTATATATATATATATATATATATATTCCTCCGTAGCACGTCTTAAGAGTACGTGTATCCATAAACCCTTTGGCGGGGCGTGAAAGATATAATTTTTTTAAATCTTCCTTAGAAGATGGCCCTTTATGTAAAATTATAATGATATATTTGCTAATTCATCGCAATATTTTTTTTTACTGGGAACAGCTCACTAGGCTAATCGGTCTGGGTTCAGAAGTATAGTCGTAAAGAAAATCTCTCTCCCCAAGGAAGGAATCTGACCATAGACCAAAGCATTTGATGGCAAAATAATAACTTACGACCAAGAGCGAATCTAGAGGGAGGATGATTATTGACTATTTCTCCATGGGGGAGGGGGGATATTTTTAATTTGTACAATAAATCCTTGGCAAAATTATTAATAAACCATTATGCACGATAGAATCATAAAAGACAGTGTCACTTTGTCCCTTTGTCATGTATTGCTTTTTGAAGCTTAATTAATATCTCGCAAACGACTGAACCGAATTTGATGAAATTTTCCGGATAGCATTATGATATAAAAACAAAACGTTTTATTAATGCATCTAACTCGAGATCAAAGACCCGAGTTCGACTCCAGAGGATAATTTTCATTTTCAATAAGTTAACACGTAAAATCGACTTTACGACGTGCAGGCTTTCATTCTTTTTAGGCGCGTTTCGCTTCCAGCGTGAGCGCCTATTATCGTCGGTCTGTCCGTCCGTCCGTCCGTCCGTCCGTCCGCATGTTCGTTCTCGGATTCTACCAAACGGATTTTCATGAAATTTGATATTAAGGACTGTCAATCAAATTTAAGAAGAAAATTGCATAAACGAATCACGTAAGCCAATCAGGGGTAACACTTTACTGGTGATAAAAAATCAACTTTCCGTCATATCTCGTAAAGTATTGATCATATCAAAATATTTTTTCAAATAAAACTTGTAGAACTAATAAATTAGAGTATTTCTTTCCCTATACATTTTTATCGTAGGAGTAGCCGTTATCCATAAAATCGAACAAGAAAATCTTAAATCGAGTTCAACTTAGAAAATTTCTTCCATGGTTACTTCTTCATTGTTGCTAACATAAACAATCTCACAAACAAACGTTTAATTTCCTTACGTGTGCATGTACCATTTTGTAATAGGAAGAAAATGGATTATTTATGAAGAAGAAAAGAACTTTAAAACGCTCTTTCCCTTACGTACAGGTAGGTATATCATTTCTTTCTAATGCTCCATTGCACGAAATGCGCCCATTTGTGATACGTTGTACACTTTCCTAACTTGTTTAGATTAAAATTAGAAAGATTTGGCCAGTAATCTTCGGATATAAACCATTTTGAAGAAAACATTATAAAGTTTCGTATTCTGTTAATCTTTTTCGGCCTACAGTTCGAAATTTCTCAATCTAAACGTTTAATTCACACAGTTAGGAGAAATTTTGTCATTTTAACGGGGCCTTGCCTTGCCTACCAATTCCATTGTTGGACCTCTCTATATCATATTCTTAATGCAATTCTTAAGGGTATAAACGTGCTTTGAATGGTTTAATACAAGAGCGGAGGGGGGAGTGGTAGAGGGGTGAGTGAGAGGGAGGGGGAGAGAGGGAAGTGGATGTGGGAGTGGGGAGAGGAGGAGAGAGGGTGTGAGAGGGAGGGAGGGGAGGGAAAGAGAGTTTAACTAAAGATAGCCCGTCAACAACAGAATATTCACTAGAAATGTTGTATATGGCAATATATTTCATATGTAACAGTATGATATTAATTATTTTAAATCAAAATAATAATAATCTATTCACCTATCTATAATTCTTCCGTTGATATTTCAACGGGCATTACACTAGTAGTATGATAATTATCACAGTTAAGCCTATTGAGGAAAACTTCCTGCTGCATGACAACCCTCTTGGGTTCCCCTTTTGCTACCACTAATGAATATCCTAGTTTACGGCTTTTACGCACGGCTTATTTGACAGTCTTTCGAAAATTTTCTACGGTTCACTGTCTCAGCCAGAGACAAATATTTCCTTGAAGATTTATTCGGAAATCCCTTCAGGATGGCATGGAACGCGTGTAAATATTTGGTTTTACTACTTAAATAGGGATATTGCATTTACATAACCAACTTTTTTCTCGTGACACTGCATGAATTGTATGCATGAAGGATAACTATGTAATGTAATATATTATGATATAATACAATATAGTTTAATACAATAATAATATCTCAACTAGAATCTTCATCGTGTCGTCCATATTTTTTATAAATAGTGTTTTATATAAACTCAAGCCCATTTATTACACGAGAGATTCAACGTTTGCGAAACTCTTGTATATTTTATCGTAGTATTAATGTATTTATGCATACATACATATAATACGCACACATATAAGCCCCTTGAAGGAGCCACTTAATAAACCGCGCGCTCTCTTTATCTCATATCAAAAGAATTGGACAGCATAAAGACTGTTAAACAGAATCATAAAACCGTCTTTAACCATCACCTCTGACGTATTTAGGTCGTAAATGGTGCGCGGAAAGGCGAGATAGAAAGAGATTGCGTGTTACGGGAGGGAGCGAAAAAAGAGACAATGGAACGTCGAAAAGCGAGAGGGGGGGGGGGGGGGGGAGGGGAGGATAATACGTTCCTTGATAATAGCGGGCCTTTGGAAAATCCCTTACGAGACAGCTCAGGGATAATGGCGATCATCATTCTACATCTGCGAGCGGTGATAGAGGTGATATAAAAATAACAACACAGCGGCCTCTTGGCTAGGGGACGTCAGATATGGCTTCGGACATTTTCAGAATTTGTGGGCAGCTTCGCGGCTCGATTTCCTTATTTTAACGGTTAAAAAAATTCTGTCCTTTATATAAAATTTTCCTTAGGCTGTTTTGTGGTTGTAGTTTACGATGTCGCGCGAGAGATTTTTGATGGAGTGTCTTTGCTTCTTACTTAGGATAATCTCGTAATTAAAGTGGGAAATAAGTTGGCAAATTGAATCGTCTCGTAGCGACGTGATGTATCTCATTGTTGAATCTCTGACCGAGGCAGGTGAGGAAATTTGAGACAACAAATAACTAGGAAATACTTTCGAAATTCTGATAGTTTTATCGTTTGCATGCCAAAATCAAAACATAAACACTAAAAATTCAAAAATTTAAAGAAATCAGCAGTTATCTTGGGTATCTGTATGCTATGATAAATTGGAGTTAGCATATAAGATAATCACTATTTTTTTCAATTTTTAAGTGCTTATATTTTAATTTGTTTTCAGCCGTAAGACGAGCTCTAAAATTCTCCATTCGGTTAGTGACATGGAAGTCGGGGGAAGCTAATTTATTCTTAATTTTTATAGAAATTTGATTTTTCAATGGTTTCCTTATGGGACATGTCAATAGCAAAATTTCAATTAATTACGATACTACAGCGTTGGGATTGGGTGAATAATGAGGTCAAATCCGTGAATGCCCTATTTAATTTTGATAAAAGGTTTTCATAGGGGGACGTCTTATTTTGGTGTTAGTATTCTCTGAGACTTAATTTTTCTTACCTTGTGAGTTATGACAAAGTTTAGCCAACTATGATATGCGGCTGAATCACTCGATATTTAATATTCATTGAAGGTCCCAGTGCATGTTTGAGTATAAGAAAATGCGACATTTCCTCGATGAAACATACCTATTCGGATTTTCTGTAACTCTATGAAGCGGTTACTTGTACACTGTAATGTATAAAGTTATTAGATTTGAGTCTTTCCCGGCGAATGATGTGGAGAAAGTTTTCTCGGGTTTCCAGCCGGGTGGTGTGGAATAAGGCTTCCGACGTTTCGGCAACTGTCTCTGCTGCCATCTTCAAGGAGGAGATGGCAGCAGAGACAGTTGCCGAAACGTCGGAAGCCTTATTCCACACCATCCGGCTGGAAACCCGAGAAAACATTCTCCATATAAAGTTATTATTACCAATTATTTATAAGATATGTTTTGTTTAGAGAATCAGAAAGATTACGATGAAAGATTATGTCATTAGTTTTTGTAATTATTCACATAAAACCATTTCAAAAGACTTTATATTTCAACGAGTTAGTTTTTAGTTTTTTTTCATTGTGTATTCATCTACATCTTCAAAATACCCTGCAAATCACCAGACTGGTGGGTGGCAGGGGGTGCAGTGCTCCAAAGTCTACCTATTAACGTCCCTCGTGGGAATCACTCTCCTATTATGATCACTTATGGCCCTTGGGAATAACGAGCCCTGATATCGCTCGGTCCTACAGTCGATCTCTCGTATTTCATCCTCGTGATCGTGCCTGCCCATGTACGTAGGTGCCTCTAATATTCCTGAGACCTCCTCTAAGAGAACTTCCGACCTAAATTTCTCGAGAAGCCTTAACCTAGCGTTAATTCTGCGATCCTCTAGCGATATCCAATTCAACTCCTTCAAGAGTGATGTGACGCTTAATTTTTGCTTAACGAATCTGGCTGCTCTGCGTTGGAATCTTTCTAACTCAAGTATCTGTTCCTATTCGTACGGATCCCATATGCTGGAAGCGTATTCGACCTGAGATCTGACCAATGATAAATAACACGTTTCTCGTACCTGTTTTGTGCTACTCCTTACTATTCTGCCTACGAAGTCCAATTTCTTATTAGCTGCGCCTACGATCCTTCGAATATGCATACTCCATGATATTGTGTCATACGCCTATATTAAAAGTATGTGTTGCATCCACGCACTGCAAACATATCGTATAGATTTCATGAAAGATATCTAATGATATTCCTTGCTGGAAAATACATATATTAATATGCATGTGTTAAAGAAATTGATGAGGCATAAATCACCGCGCGCTTTAGGCCGTAATTTCGAGGACTCCTGATTGATGACATCTTGCAGAAAAAATACATGTATTTTCCCTTTCGCTTGATTATAGCGATACTAACGCCCGGAAAATTTTATCTTTCTCTCTTTTTAAGAGTTCGCTCGCAAGGTGACGTAAAATGCGCGTCTGGTAAATCTAGCTGTCTTTAAGATATTTAGGAGACGCCGTCTCTAAGAAAAGCTCTTATGTATATATGTGTGTGTGTATATATATATGTGTGTGTGTGTGTGTATATGTATATATATATTACGAGTTGACAACTGAGCAATGGCACTGCCAATCAATCACACACGCACATATATACCAAGACAGAAATGTTTTTCTCTCTTTCTTAGTCCGCTTTTTTTTCTCTCCTGCCTCGAAAATTCTCTCTCTCTCTCTCTCTATATATATATATACTGAGCAATGGCACTGCCAATCAATCACATACGCACATATATATATATATACTTATATATATATATATATATATATATATATATATATATATATATATATATATATAGAGAGAGAGAGAGGGAGAGAGAAAAATATTTCTGTCTTGGTATATATGTGCGTATGTGATTGATTGGCAGTGCCATTGCTCAGTTGTCAACTCGTAATGTGACGAGATAAGTGGTTTCTCGCGCCTTCCGGAGTTTTAATCTCCGTCATAGCGTCAGAACCACGTCCTTCTCGAGGGATTTTTGACGCATGGTTACACGCGAAGGAAAATAGTCTGCTAAAAGGAGCAGTAGTAGGAATTTGATGACTGGGAATTAATGTCTGCTAAAATATAAAGCGTCCGGGTTGATGCCATAAGACTATCTCTGTTTGTGTGTATAGTTATATAAATGCTGTGTGCGTGTACATGTGTATACATCCACACACACAAACACCTAATGAATTGTTTACTCCGGAGAGGATATACTTTTTTTTTATCGATAAAATGTCGTGGATAAGTTATATAAACAGATCGATCGATTATCATCTCCTCTGTTTTTTAGACGAATTTTTATGGAATGAATGGCGCAATGTTTTCCGTCTACTCATTCTATTTGATCATCCATATAAGTATAACATTGATACGTTAAAAGTTATATATAAAAAAATTTTATTGTAATTATTTTATAAAATCAAGCGGGTGTATTCTGTAAATTATTTTGAGAATTATTTTTTCAAATCGTTTAAGAAAGGTAATTAGGAGGAAAGAGAATACATACTAAATAGATTGGAATGGTTATATCGGCCCAGTCATACGATAGGGTATATGTAAGAGATGGTATCAAATTTTCCCGATTAAAGCCTTTTGTCTGTCTTTCTGTCTTAACATTAGTGTTTCTCAGCATTTTTGGAGCTACGGATCATCTCTCCATGAAAAAATCATAAATTTTTCAATCTTTGTGTCGTTTTTTTCAATTTGAAATATTAATCAGAGCTGCGCGTGGGACAAAAAAAATATAAATAAAAATCCTAATAAACTCGAGAAATACTCAACCCGAGAAATAATGCGCTGACTCTGGGTTTACAAACACTGCCTCGCAATACATATACACCATCTCTCGTTCTGTACGGAACAAGCTTTCAAGTTGAAGATCGTGCAAGGCGAAAGTGTGAAAATTGGGATAGATTTCCCTATAGGAATACATAAAGTTATTTTTGAGCGCTGTTTTTATGTTCACCGTGCAGAAATTCAGTTATATTTCATATAGAATTGATTCATTTATTCTTCCTTATAACCTCTTATTCGAACCGAAACATTTTTATGAATTTTTAAAAATACTCGAAGACCGTTTCGAGACTGCAAAATTGAAATTGACGATAGCGCAATTAGAGGTAATTCTCTAAAAAAAGAAAGCCGTGCTAAGCCGAGGGATTATTGTATTCCAGTTTTTATTCTTTGCGTAACGAAGTCGAACAAAGGACAAGCACACAACACATACTCCATCCATTAATAATAATTCTTCAACTGACGAACCCGTCTCAACTCCATCAGAAAACTCTACCTCCTCTCTCTCCCTCTCTCTCCCCCTCCCCCTCTCCCTACCTCTCTCTCTCCCTCTCTCTCTCCCTCTCTCTCCCCCTCTCTCTCCCCCTCTCTCTCCCCCTCTCTCTCACCCTCTCTCCCTCCCTCTTTCTCTCTATCTCTCTTCCACCTTTTTCCTGTCTCTCCTTGACTCTGGGAGAAAGGTCAAATGATTGATCGCCTTCCGCTGCTCTTCTTGCCCATTCACCCTGGACGCACCAGTCACTTTGACCGATTGAAAAATCCCCCAAAGGGGAATGTAACTGATATAGTCCTCTCCTTCAATTTAGTGAGGAAGATCACGCAATAGTAAGGGAGATCGAAGAAACACGAATCCATTATACGTTCTTTTGCCGACGCATCATAACTCATAAATTTTATTTTTACGACTCAACGGTTTCTTGTCGTCGATTCATGCTTATCACAAAATGGCATTTTCGAGGAAGTGAAGTATATTTTTTTACGTTATGTGGTCATGGAAGCCGGAAAAAAATGTAATGTGATTAGACTTGCTGTGCAATACGTATTTTACGACATACATGTCAACTACGTCGATTCAAGAGAGAACTGTTTTTGGTTCGCCTTAAAGCTTGAATCTGACTAGTAATTTAAGGTAATTCAATAAGAAATATGGGTAAGCCTTATCCGCATCTTAACCAAGAAGCAGCCGTTGTCAGTTTCGGTACACTGATTGAAGCAAAAACTTCTTTTAGGCGAGTTTCGCTGCCAGCGTGGGCTCCTATTAGCGTCGGTCTGTCTGTCCGTCCGTCCGCACGTTCGTTCTCGTATTCTCCCGAACAGATTTTCATGAAATTTGTTATTTAGGACACAGTCAATGATAATAAAATGTCTCATAAATGAATCACGTAAGCCAATCAGGGGCACCACTTTACTAGTGACAAAAAATGAACTTCCCATCATCTTGTAAAGTATTGGTCATATCAAAATAGTTTTCAAACAAAACTTGTAGAACTAGTAGAGTATTTCTTTTCCTATACATTTTTATCGTCAGAGTAGCCGTTATCAAGAAAATCAAACAAGAACGTCTTAATTCGAGTTGCATTTAAAACGTTTCTTGCATGGTCACTTCTTCATTGTTGCTAACATTAACAGTCTAAAAAAAATACGTTTAAATTCCTTGTGTGTGTGTGTGTGAATGCAGTACTTTTAAATAGGAAGAAAATGGTTTATTTATGAAGAATAAAAGAACTTTGAAACGCTATATCCCTCACGTACAGGTATATAATTTCTTTCTATATAATACTCCATTGCACGAAACGCGCCCATTCGTGATACGCTGTACACTTTCCTAACTTGTTTATAATCTACCGGCACAACGTATGACCACTGATTTTATTAGAAATACTTGTGTAACACCTGACATTTTTATGATTATTTAGTTATACAGTCAGCCCCCGCTTTGCCACGATCCGCTATTACGTCGGTTTTTCCATAGCTAACTAATAATCTAGTTTTAGGACGGCCGTACCATGCGCGCAGCTTACAATTAGAGGGAACATTGCTTACGACATGACTCTGATCCAGCTGCCAGCTTCGCATGTCGTAGTGCCCCGCATTTGCGTTACATATATATATATATATAAATACTAAGGAAGAGGAAAGGTAAGTAAGGATATTTTGGGCAACTAGGTGTTGAAGGAAACCCAGTGAACACTTACCGGAAGTAGAGCCGCTGGGATGTTGGAGAGACACATTTGTAGAGGTTAGAGCTTTCGGGATGATCCCTTCATCAGCACAAGAGAGACACAACTCTGTATGTATGTGTATGTATATATATATATATATATATATATATATATATATATATATATATATATATATATATATATATATATATATACATACACATACATCTGCATTGAATGCCGTAATGCAAGGAAATTATAACAAATTTTCAGTACGCACACACAGTTATGGCCTCAACGAGATTCGAACCCGCGAACCTTATATTGGGTTCCAGAGACATGGAAATTATATACCGGGGAAATGCATAATTAGAGTTAAATTTGAATTATTAATATCAACGACAGTTATTACAAGCATAATTACTTCACACCTTTCTTATATTTGTATAAATTAATTGAAAAATATCCACGCCATAATTGCGCAGGTACAGCTAGTATTCCTAAATTAGTCAAGTGGGTAGATCAGTACAATATCGCAAAAAATCAGTACAGTACCGAATAACTCAGTAGGGCTGGTAACTTTATTTGAATCACATTTTTATCCAACCACATTTAAAATTTATAATGAGCTGACGAAATACCCTTATCTCTTTTGTAACGGGGACTTTCTCCGTGTCTGAAAACATCGAATAAAGGACGGTTTTATTTTTTTCCCTTTCTGAGTTATGCCTCCCATTACAATAATCTCCATCCTCGACCATTATCATTGCCATTAAGACCCTCCTATTCGCCTTCAGAGGAGATTTTTATCCTTGTTTTACAAGCTTTGCTCTCGAAAACCAATTCTTATAAGACGTCTTAACATCCTACTAGATAACCCTCCTTATCTTTATTGCCTCAAGGAACTCCTCGTATAGTTTACCCGTCCAATTCCCCTTTTGTCAGGACCCAGATTCCGTCTCCACGGCAACTATTGCCAACTTCCCTCCGTCCACGACCCTCCAAGCTCCTCCCCTTTTTTGTTCCGGAACGTACTACGTACTCCCTATTACACCCCTTCGCAATCTTTCATCCTGTCCACACGCAGTACCTGTAACCCTTGCATTCAATGGTCCTGTTGACATGAGGGGGTGCATCGCTTTAGGTATCCGGGAGAAAAAAAGAAATGTGGAGGGAATAAATGTTATTTTTCTGAAAACCTAACCGTGTGAGTGCAAATTTAAGAATGAAATTGGTATCACATCCAATTTAAATATTTTGTGGAAATAAAAGTGAAAACGCTCGCAAAAAAGAAATGTAATGTAGGCGATACAATACCTACAAGTAAAAAACCAATTAAAAGTTAGCAGTTTACGCGTGATCTCTTTCGTTTGTTCATTTTTAAGGCTTGAAGGACAAACTCTCAGAAAACCTAATTCTTCTTTTTTTTTGTAATTAGATCCACGCTATAGGGGACGGAATGTTTACGGAAGGGATGCTCAAGACTTGACGAGCTTGGAAGCTACTTATCATTTCCCACTTACGTGACGGTCTTCACTTTTGCAAATTATTTCAAGCGGGGAAGGGGGGAGAGGTTTGAAATAGATCGCAGTAAGCTAGAGCTCACAGGCGGTATTTAATTAAATTTGGGATTGATGAGTTAAACCTTGCAGCTGCTTATCAATATCCACTTAGGTGGTGATCGACCGTCCATTTTCTCTCGTAAAAATTCTTTCGAACGTGGCAAAAAGGCTTCAGAGATCAACCAAAAACGAGTTGGCGATCGAGGTCTTAAGCACCCCTAGCATTAAAGAATAAAATGGTATTTATACCAACAATATTTATATTCAAATTTAAAGTGCCGGACATCTCGTTTTTACATATAATATGCGTCGCCATTAACATTTGTTGTTTTTAAGTTTATCGAAGCGTTATTTATCATTCAGATGGGTCCTTTGAATATCAAAATATTTACTCAATTTTAGATATTATTTCAGCGCCATTTCCCCTCATACAATCAATGTTAAGATAAGGACAATATTTTGTATTTGATGAAACAGCAGTAGTTAATGTAAAAATTAATGTGAACAAATTAAGACAAAAAAGAAAGAACTAACTAGAGGAAATGACATAAGCAAACGTAAGAATTGCAGAATGAATTACATATATCATTTTGACATATTAACCAGTCACGCCTACTCTTACCAAATCTTGATCATAAGTTTAAGGACGATTTAATCTTCTCGTCAAACGAAATGCAACTCTTCCTTCGATTGCTGAAATATATAGTTTTAGCAACACCTATAAAAATAATTTCGTCCAGGTAATTATCACGCCTCGATTCATCCTCCAAATGAAGTTCATTGCCCCTTTGCAGTAAGGTAGTTAAATATATACAGAAGAAGAACCGTAAACAAAAATAACCACTTCCCAATGCATGACGGAAGACTATTTAGCTTCAATGACCTGTTGACGTGATAACACGTCGTTCGAAAGGTTTTATAGGATAACAAAGGATGTAAACTGAGACAAAATTAATAGTTTAACAAAAAAATAACGAGGAGCGATGGATAGTAAAGATAATGGATGGGAAGGGAAAACGTCATACAGATGGAAGAGTTAAATTAAAGCTTTCATTGTGGGCGATGATTTCCAAAAAGGTGATTTCCAGAAGAGGAAATGAAAGGTTTAGGATTGGATGAGCCGCTTCGGTAGGATGGGAAGGAAAGAGCGGACGGAGTTGAGCGATTGATCTGGACGAGCGAGTTTCCGAACGAAACCTTCTCTGATAGATTGGTGATAAATTAGTCGACGGCACGAAAAGAAAAGACGTTTATATACGAGAAAGTCACTCGAATAAGGTAGAAACGCAAGTTTTATTATAAACATGTCTGTAAATATTAGAAAGATAAATTATGTCACGGTTTTACTAAAAGGATTATTTTTCTGCCCGAGTTATTGTTTAGACTCAACGAATTAATATTCTTTATTGTAATGTGTTTTTTAAAATAATTATCGCGTATAATGTATACTATCCAATAATTTTTCATGCAATAATTTAAATTAAAAAGTACGAATATGAGAGGAATTAATAACAAGTGGAATGTATTACTTGAATAAAAATAACTAAGCTCAAAAAAAGTAAAGCCTCGAAAGTTACACAAAGTTTTTACTCTATGCGAAATGGATTTTGTAGAAATGGTTAGGAAATGATTGGAAGATGAGTAATTGGATGCCATTGCATGGAATCGAAACTTGATATATTCATTTGAGGATTAAAAATATGGAATCGAAAGAAATATATGCTTTTGAAAAGCCAGATCTGCTAGCGATAAAATATTTAGGCACATTTAAAGAAAAGTGTTCTTGTAAATTTGATCTTAACTAAAATTTTCACGAGATTTGATATTAAAATCAAAAGGTTATATATAATAATTCCTGGTGACAGTTGAACGGAAACCTGAAATTAAAATGCAACAGAAGGGAATTTTTAAGTATAAAGTATTTAATTAGCATGTTTATCCAGCGAAGAAAGGAAAAAAATTTTCTACGTCTATAAAATTGAGTTTATCCATAATATGTACGTATATTATTGGGATTTATTGGTTATATTACGAATAAGATTTAAAATAAAATTTATCATGAACAATGTGGCAAAGGATTGAGAAAGTGAGTAATAGGAAAATGAATGATCGATAGAGAGGAATTTATGAGTGTACGACAAAAGAGCAAGTCCCAAAACAGCAAGTGACAAAAGAGCGAGGGACAAAAGAACAAGTTAACATAAGAGCAAGCGACATAAGAGCTAGTGGGCAAAAGAGCAAGTGGACAAAAGAGCAAGTGGACAAAAGAGCATGTGCCCAAAGGAGCAAGTGTACAAAAGAGCAAGTAGACAAAATTGTAAATGTAAATTGACTGAAGGAGGGCGTAACAAATATTTCTAAAAGAGTTACGGATATTTCCTAAGGAATTCCTAAGGAAACACATTTGACTGTGATATCAATCAACTAAGGATTTTATAACAAATACGAATATGCAAAAAATAAACATGTAGGGGGTTAGAAGGAGGGGGAGGGAAGGGGGGGGGGGGCGTAAGAATTCCTAAGGAAACACAGTCGACTATGATATCAATCAACTAAGGATTTTATAACAATTACGAATATGCAACAAAAAATAAAAATGGAGGTGGGTAGAAGGAGGTGGGAAGTGGGGCGTAATAATTCCTAAGGAAACACAGTCGACTATGATATCAATCAACTAAGGATTTTATAACTATTACAAATATGCAGCAACAAATGCAAATGGAGGGGGTAGAACGAGGGGGAAGGAGGAATTCTTATGCCCCCTTCTCTCCCCCTACTTCTACCCTCCCCCATTTTTATTTTATTTTTTGCATATTCGTCATTGTTATAAAATTCTTGGTTGATTGATATCATAGTCGAATGTGTTTCCTTAGGAATACCTTAAGAAATATCCGTATCTGTTTTAGAAATCTTTGTTACGCCTTCCTTCAGTCAATTTACATTTACAATTTTGTCTGCTTGCTCTTTTGTCCAATTGCTATTTTGCCCACTTGCTCTTTTGACCACTTGCTCTTTTGATCACTTGCTCTTTTGTCCACTAGCTCTTATGTCCCTCGCTCTTATGTCGCTTGCTCTTTTGGGACTTGCTCTTTTGTCTGGCACCGGGAATTCAGTGTATTCAGAGGAGAGAGGATCAAAATTTGGTTGATTAGGAACTTGTTAAATTAGAGAGAACGGACGGTTAATGCAAGTTGAACTTTCGTTAGAATAAGTAAGTAGAGAATTGAACTTGATTTTTATTTTGAAACATAGCATGCGAGGTTTGAAATCATCAAGAAAGCGATATATGATATCTAGAGAAAGCCGTATAAGAAAAAATAACGACGGAGTTGGAGGAAGTAAAGTAATGCTTGGTAGGGTGGGGACTTCGTGGGCCCCGTGACCGCTACGGCAGCCGTGAAGAGGCCTTCCATGAAACTTGAAAACTCTCAACTCCGGAAGGAAGAATGTTATAATGATTAAGTACTTTGCAACGGCTATTTATTTTGTGTTTATTGGATACTGTATGTTTTAACAATTTAGGATGTAATGTATGTGCTTGATATTGTTCTATATATTTTCTAATATTTACTTGCTATTGGGCTTATGGCTTTCCCGCAATGTAAAATAAATAAATAAAATCAGGACGCACTTCTAAGGAAAATGTCAAGGATTTATTATATTACTGATTTAAAGGAATGAAATTAAAAACTGCAGCTTTTTCCAAATTAAAAAAGCGCGCCATAAAATAAAAAGGTCCATTTACTTTTTTCATTCTCTGATAAGTTAACCTACGTTCACTCGGGAAAAAATATTGTCTTCAGTCTCAGATTTCAATAGTATCCTTTCTCTGCCATCTTATCCCGTCTGTCTCCTCTTCTGTCGTTTTCTCCCTGGAGACACCGCCATTTATCCCGTCTTGTCTCTTCTTCTGTCGTTTTCTCCCTGGAGAGACCGCAACATGGCAACGGATCACTTTTTCTCCTCTCCGATCGCGTTTCTTTCTCTTCTCGCGAACTATTCCGAGCATCTATTAACGTCGACGATTATCTGCACACATTTTCCGAGACCGAACGATCTTCTTCCTTCAGTGTCTCATAAGTGCCGAACTTTCAGCTCATTGTCATTCCTTTCTCTCGCTCTTGTGATGTTTTCCAGGGCGATTGGCGTCTTTGATTCACTTCTCGATTTTTTCTGGAATCGACAAGCTGGAAAAACGTATACGGGTTTTTAATATATGTATATATGTATACGTTAGCAAAAACTTTCCGGCGTTGTTCGGTATAGCATGTGAGATCAGTTCCCATTAAAAAGAGTAGATATCGTTACCATGGTATTTCACATTTTTCATTGTTATAAACCTAAAAAAAGAAAAAAATTATGATCAAAGACTAAATTTTACGCTAAATCGGCTTAGATTCGAACGCTGTCTTTTAAAAAATATAAAGTTGATTCTTTCAGCTTAGTGCATGTTTTTTCCCCGAGTTCCTGTCTTTATTTTAAGTAAATTAAATTTGCAGAAGAATAAAAGCCTGTACGTCAAGTAAACGATTTTTACGTCTTATTTTAAGATTAGCTGGAGTGCCCGTTGAATTTCAACGGATTTGGTGAATCTAAAACTTCGACTGTGTAACATGTAAACATCGCAATAGTAACACAGTACACAGTAAAGTAAAAATGAATAAAACTGCTCCACATTTACCTATTTAGATGAATGAAGGAAGAAAATCTTGCACTGTGAAAAAGCGAAAATTACGTGTAAATTTGCTGGAAAATAATTATTGGTTTATGCTCTCCCTCCCCCAAAAATTTTTATCGCCATCCATATAGCCTATGTTACCCACAGGGTAAAGTTATATACCTATGCGAAGTTTCGTGACGATTTATTCAAAACGAAAACTGTAAGTAAAACCAGCAAGACCACAATAATCAACAAAATATAAATGAACAAAGGAACTTACGAAATGGTTTCATTTAACGAAATACAAAAAAGTAAATAGAGAACGTTTAAGAATCACAAAGTGAATATTAGCCTCAGATCATTAGCTCGATTCTCTCATCCACGAGTTCTGTTACAAGAAAATTGTTTACATCAACAATACTTTGGAAACAATGAAACGATTACCCAATTACAATATGTGGAAAATCTACGTCTAATTATTTAAGTTACTTACGTAGTTTTAAAAACATCTTGCTTTGGAGAACTCTACGCCACACGAAAATATCATTAAAAACAATTTATTAGTATTATTTCAATTGTAATAAAAAAATATTAGGTTGTCATGTAAACAAAGCAAACTCGCACACAGAAATTGAAAAACGATATTACGTTAAAAATTTTCCGATATAAATGCATTGGACTCTCAATTTCGGCGACAATGGGAGTTGTCGTGGTAGCTTATAACGGGTATTGTAATAAAACTGATAAAATCACGTATTTTATTGATTGTAAATGCATTTTTATGCTAATTCAATCAGGATTCGGATTCTTTCTTCAATAAAAATAAACTTTGTTCTTTTCTTCATAGAACCATTCAAGTCTCAAGTTCGTACCATGATTGTAAGTAATTTTAAAATTCAAATGAAAAATAAGCTACACTCGTCCCTATGTTATTCAAATTAAAAAAGAAAATATTTTTTAAAATCAGACAGGTCAATCAAATCGATATAAAAAAACAACTACACACTTGCACTCGTTATTCCGGTTAAAATGATACCTTTGTCTTGTTTCTACATGCTGTAGTTGCAGAGTTATGAAATTACATACAAACACTTTATTTATAGATTTTATATATATATATATATATAGATGAAAGTAAGAACCGTACCAAATTACATTGTTCTAGGCCTTATTGTTTGGGTGTACATAATGAGACACACAAACAAACAAACTTTCGGATATATGTACAAGATACCCACGCGCTCTATTTCGTATTGCAAAAAATTTATTATGAAGAATGCATAAGGTGGATCAGATGAAAATATAAAGAATCCGTCTTTTCAATAGTAATAATAATAATGTCATTTTGGAATTTATGAGTTTCCTCCCTCTCCGAACCCAGTCCTCGCAGTTTTGTACGAGCAATTTAAATCAGGAATTTCTCGATTCTTATTTTTTTCCCTCGATGATTCTCTCAGTCGCTCTTCCTCTTTTTATTTCCCCTGCGCATTTTTGTTTTTTACTGCCTTGGACTCACGAAAGAAATTTTACTCGAAAAGTGCGAAACGTATTGTAGGTGTAAAAAAACTTTCCGGTAGGAAAAATCTTTGAAGGTCTCTTGTTATGTCATAAAGGAAATATCAAAAGAATATGAGCTAATCTAATAATATATGAATTTTAATCATTTTTGGTAGTGGCTGAAAAATATTTTAGATAAAATTAGAAGATATTTTTCGTAATTTTATTCTGGAACACTGGCGAGCGCGATTTCCACGCATTCCTTGCCAAACGCGATGATTTAGCGATGAATTAACATTGCAGCAGATTTAATGCGGCAAAATTGAGGGTTGACCTCGGCGATTTAGCCCAGCGTTTCTCCCTTGGTGGAATATTCGGACAATACACCAGTCACCGGTAAACTTTCGGCTGAGAGAACTACTGATTTAACCTAAAGCACTCTTGATTCGCTGGGACAAAACTCGAGTCTATCGAGTGGCGAAAATAAAAATTATTTGCTCGGTTACAAAAAATATTCTATGTATTTATTATTGCTGAAATCGGTTGTCAGAAGATTAATCCATGTTTGTATAATGTATTTTAACCAAAAAGCATTTAATTTATTTTAAAATATTATTTATTTTTCTGTGCATACTATGTTTAGGAGCTCCCAAGAAAAACAGTGCGGCTTTATTTATTAATGGTAGCAGATTTTTTCTTATAGCTATTGATGGATCACGTCATACCCTTGCCGATCGTCATCATAGATAGTCTGTCCGTAGACAGGTCCGCGATTATTCATGGTTAAACCTGGTACTCCACATAATCCTATTTTCCGCCGTCTTGATAGCTCTCTTTCCCTTTCAAGTCGTCTATCAGCTGAAACCTTTTCGTACCTCTTTCTCTTTTTCCATCCAGTTTTTCTTCTAACACGTCTTTAATCATACTTTCTCTCCTCAGATAATGTCCAATCCAGTTCGCCTTCCGCTTCCTGATAGTCTGTATAATCGTTCGCTTCTCTCCAATTCTTTGTAATACTTCCTCGTTTTTCACCCTATCTGTCCATTTTATCTTCAGCATTCTTCTCCATATCCACATTTCGAAGATTTCCAAATATTTAATATCCTTAGCGTCCATGTTTCCGCACCATACAAAGCTATACTCCATACATAGCATTTTATCAACTTCTTACGGATATCCTCCTTTATATTCCCCGTTAGTAGAAGTTTCTTTCTTCTGAAAGTGACTTTTGCTTTCGTTATTACTTTCTCTTATACGAAGTCTTGATTTCATCGGTACGTTTTGATTCTCTCATTATGATTCTTCCAAGGTATTTATAGTGTGAAATTTGTTCTAAAGACTTTCCTTGCCGATATGCATATATTTTTCTTCATCTAGGGGAGACATATTTTCGAGTATCGATATATGTACATTTATTTCATTCACTGTATCGACAAAATACGTGAGTCTTTCATCAGTCCATCGACGAGTTGCAATCATAACTCAACTCTGTTTAATTCACGCTGAGAATGAGATCAATACGCGTACATGTTGTTCCAGAATTAACCCAAAAGTTTTCATTTGAATGCGGTTCTGGTAGCTTAATTCACGTTCAAGTTCATCAAAAGCGCCTGATGATAACAGTGGCGAATCTAAGGGGATGGGGCAGTGGGAGCGATTGTCCGGTAATGTTTCAATGACCATCCCCCCCCGGGTTGTATTTTTTTTAGACGCGTTAGGCGCCGAATCCCTTGTTTCTGCGCTGCTGACATTAGTCCACATTGGCAAGGGAAGGAAAGATTCTTACTCGAGTAATGATTTACAAAATGAAAGAGACGTCGGCATTGATTGTTCGGGTTCAGGAGGAGGGATTCTCCATTTCCTCACTCCCATTGAGAAGTTTCTATATACGCCCTTGATTAATCGATTATAAATTCCTCGAGTAGGCGTAATAATTTCTAGTTGAATCGATCACCACACCTTGCAACTTGTTGCTTTAAAAAAAAAAAGTATGGCCAGCTCAAATCGTCTTTCATCGTAAATGGATTCAGCTCTTTTTCTCAAACTTTTGAACAAATTTTTTAATTTCATAGGCTGCGGATATTTGTTTCTGAAATGGACTTCGTTAGAGGAACTTAGATTGCAGGGTAGATTTAAACTGCTACAAAAATATATGTCGGAGGGACTAGCGAATGACATAGTAGATCTTATCAGAAGTCCGACATAGCTGGGACAGCGATGATAAGATCCGTGAGATCGATTGTAGGGCGGAGCGGTATACTCGCAGATATCGTTTTTTCGTAGGACGATAAGAGAGCATAATAGTAAGAGATAACGTAGGAAAACTGTGGACTGTTGGTGCACTGCACCCCATGCCATCCACCAATAAATTGATTTTAAAGGTATTATGTAGATGTAGATTTCTTTTAAATTTATACCGCTAAAAGGACAATTTTCCGCCTAACGATAACACCGTAGTATATTTAAATGTCAGCTAATATTTTGTAGCACACCGAACGATTTCTCTCATTTTCGGTGAAATAAATTTTAAATGAACAACATTCCCTCTAGGGCTCAACTTTCGAATTCAAACAAACGTACGTCATTGAAAAAAAAAAATGAACCAAAAATCCCGCAAAACGAAAACGATGCTTTCGCCACCATGGTGTAACCTATCCTTTTTTATATCCTTTCACTTGGATTTCAATGATGTGTCACGAATAAAAACAATTGTTCCCGGTTGATAACGAGCTTTAATCGGGAGGGAAAAAAAGAACACGGCCATTCCGTCCTCATGAATTTGTTACTACGCCCGTGTAATCCCTTTCGAGTTTCTCTCGGAAATCAAATGACGGGAACCCTCTGATGCATTGCGGTAACGTAAATTATTGAAAGGTTGCAACGAAACGCATAAAAGTGATTTGACCGCGGGGAAATTTAAAAAAAATTGGCCATTGTATTGATTACGCGTCGAAATTTCCCAGTGGAAGAAGGATGATACCGAAGCGAAACAACACGCTGCACAACAACCGGGGATTATGATCATCTCTCTGACGTGCTGATGCAAAGCTGGCGCTAATATTTGGCAATGGCACACCTCTTTCATTCTCCGATGAAATCATATACAATACTCCCGCGGTTTACGCGACTTCAGTTTGCGCAGTTTCACTTTACTTTAGGACAATGGTCGGAGTTTGCGCGACTCGTTTCGGTTTGCGCGAAGCTTTATAAGGCCCGTCCACATCCTTCGAAACATTAGTGATCCCTTACAAGATGGTATGAAAAAGGTCAAAATTAGCGCAGATGATAATAGGGAATTAAAAAAAGAGGAAACTGATTACTTTAGAAGTTAAATTAGACGTAATTCAAATATCTGAAAAATCGGTTTCGGTTTACACGACAGTTTTCAGGAACGCATCAATCGCGTAAACCGCGGGAGTGATGGATATGTGTACGCGATTGGTTGTGTTTCGTAATCTATTATATATTGACGCTTCTATATAGGAAGAGGAGGAGGAGGGTACACAAATTATATGGCACTTTCACATGAGCTAGAAACTTGAACTTTGGTATGTCCGTGAGAAAGGGACAAAGTGACACTGCCTTTTATATTAGTTTAGATTGTAATTAATGAGTACCTAATAAAACGAACTAAGCAATTTGGACCCAATTTTTGGTCCATACGATTCAAAATCTTCTTTAAAGCCTTTTAAATAAAACGCGAAATTCATTATGACGATATTAAAATTTACAAAAAAGAATAAAAGCGTGTCAGAATTATTTGGGAGTTATATTTAATAACCGAGAGGGATGGAATGGAAGCTTTTCTCACCTCTGAAATATCGTGAGGGTTTGAAAAAGGTTCCTCTTGACACTTTAATAATGGCTTTAGGAGATACCATGGTCAGTTCGAAATGGAAAGAATCCTTGTCCAAGGTGACATTTTTGTGATTTCTTTCGAATCTTTGATTCCTCGACTGCGGATTTTCATCTCGTTAACGATCGTAAAATAATTCAATATTATTTTTTGAGAAAAATAAGAACATAATTAATTAGATTGCGATTATTAAAGTATGGTCTAGGAGGCATTTAATTTAAAAAGATATTTTCGTACATTTCTTTTAAAAATATTTTTTTATGTCTCAAGTTAATTATATATTTTCAAGTTGTGGGTATCATCTTGGCCTATGTTATTGCGTTTAGAAGAATTTTTATTTGAATACCGATTAAATTATCTGAAGGTAGAAATTAGTGAGTATTTCAGTGCAGTTATTGCGAAAGGCGGAGTAAAAAATTGAAAATTAACGTCAAATTAGTTTTCATAGCATTCCATTTCAAGGCGCTCTTTAAAACGTTTATTTTTGAAAATATCGTGCGATTATATTGAACTAAATTGGTTTCTTTCTTGGTAATAACTTCCATAATAGAGTAAGAAAGAGACTCGGAATATCCTCTACAGCTTAGCAAGCTACCGGTACGACTTTTTGGTTGTCAAATGATTGTTCTTCTTTTACAATTAATACACTATCTGCGGAAGATTTTTCCACCCACTTCAGTAGAAATACGCAAAAATCTGAAACTGAAATTGGAGAGACAAACTTGGCAACAGCGCCGGGCAGAATAGCACTCACAGTGCTGGTTATAGCGTGAATAAATTAATATTTAATTTGTCACCATAGGAGATTTATTGTTCAATGTGTTTCATTTGAGTCGTTTACGCGATAGGAACAATACTAAAATTAACTTTAAAATAGTTGCTAGATGAATGTGAAAATGAAAGTATTTTGTTGCCATTAAATGCTACATCCTATAATGAAAATGAGAAAATTTCAATTTTTTAAAAAAAATACGTACGTATCTCCAGTCACTCTCAAGAAGGGATTACTGTTACACGGTAATAGTGGATCGCCTGGACACGTAGATTAGGACGAATGCAACGTTGCCCAATCTTACGCGAAAGGCGACCAAAGTCAACCTGTGCGCTTTGTGTGCGTTTGTCTCATTAACGGAATTCAGCCGGAAATCTTAACAGAGATCGAGCTAAAGCCTGATCCATGTTAACAGCAACTTTAACGATCCTTTATTGGTCGTTGTATGGGTTACACGGTGTATAACATGCGGCGAGGGATACCGCATTTTCCTCCGTTCCTATTGTGTATATGTACCTCTAGAGAAGAGCTATAGTGATCAAAAGCCCTCTCGACCGTGCAGGAAGTGATTTCACGAGCCACGTCGCGTCGGTCGGAACCTAATTTCTCCTCCTCAGGTGAATAGCGAAGGTTTTAACGCGTTAACCCTCGTCGGTGAAACAGCTATGTCCGACCTTTAGTACGCCTCCCCGTTCATTAAGATCGGCCTTAGTGGCTTGATGAAAGTGGGGTTTAAAGCCTAACTGCTTATTGAATTGATGGACCGTATTTATCCAAATGCCATGAAAGGGTCATGAAAGCCAAATTCGCATGTAGGTTAGAAGGCAGCCGTCGTCACTGGTCATTCAAGGATAGATTCTTTCGGGAATTTAGTTTCGGCTGCGGATTTTCAGCTCGTCAACGATCGTAAAAATATTTAAATATTATTTTTTGAGAAAATAAAAAGGTGATGAAGTAGTAGAATGGGAATGTTATTTTTACTTTCTCATACGTAGTAATGGGAAAGTATTGTATTCATGAAAAAAATCGACTTCGAGATTTCAACGGAAATACATGTTTTGAGGTCCCTAGAACACGTTTAGACTATTTTCGGAATGATGTCTGTGTATGTTATTGTGGGCGCTCTAACTCAAAAAGTACATGCCATATCGTTACCAAACTTCATATATAACACTTGAACATGAGCACAAAGAACTGATTAGTTTTTGGACAATAACGGATAATCGGAAGTCGCGGTTTATTCGAAACCCGATTCGGTTTTTGCAATATTTCTTCGTTGAAACATAATTATTGTATATACAATTCTATAGAATGGTTATAGATAATGTAATTTCCTACTACTTTTATTTGAAACAATTTTCCATATCACTTATTGTTTAGGAATTATTTATAAAAAATTATCGGTTTTTTTGGTTTCCGTCATATATCTCCTTAAAAACGTCGTAATTGGTCATCTTTGTAAGGACCAAAGTTGTAGAGAATAATATTTCTTCCAAGTTTTGTTTGAAACAAATTTTCGTAGAACCATCCATTTCGGAGATATTTAACCATTTCCAGTTTACAGCGCCACCACTATGTAGCGGTGACTTCTGTAAACATATTCAAAATATACCTAATTTACGGCAATAAGGAAGACTGTATTCTTTTACGATAGGGAATAATAATTTTGCCTTATAATAATTTAAATATCTATACCCCAAATATGGAGAAAGTCATGTGTTGGCCACCAGATATTTTCGTTAAAAACTGGTAATGTACGCTAAATCTACAGGGATTTTAATTCAGTCTTCAAAATATAAGAAACTACATTTTCAAAACTTTCCGATAGCTCAAGTCCCGAGTACGAATCTTGACGGGAAATAATTCAAATTAAAAAGCAAATCATTTTCACCTATTTACGTGCTTTTCTTATGGGTAAAAATGAGGTAAAATTAACCCTTGAAAATCGGAATTTTAACAATTTCGGATTTCCACGTGTATCTCACATATGTAGTAGTAACTTATGCTGAAAATTTGGTTTCTCTAGATTTAACCGTTTCAGAGATAACACCTTCACAGACAGACAGACAAAGTGAATACATAAACTGATTTTTATTTTTTTTAATCGCTAAAAAGTGTGGCACCACAGTATGCATCGCCGACCACTACATATTTATTCCTGCGTTTAAAATGAAATTTTTCTGGTGGCCGCACTTGTGAATCATTTCTCTATAGACGCAATAGTCCTTAACAGTCATCATGTTCTGTGGGATTCAGAATAGCGCAGTCGTATGTAGTAATTGCTAAACTTCTCCCTTCTTCCATATTTACCAAATACGTCTTCGAGAGATCCATACAGATTCGGATTCAATTACGGATTCGTTGGGGACTGCATATTATCTCTCCGCCGCAGACTCAAATCCTGTCCTTCGACGTGGAATATATAGCGGTTTGCTGCTGCGTCGTTCCTCTCTTTAGAGATCTGCACCGTTGCAGATTTCCGTATCCGCACCCGACCCGTACCCGCGGGCTACATGTCCGCATCCGAACCGTACCAGCAAAAAATGTCTAAATTACCCGACCCGATCCGACCCGCAGGAATAAATTGTCCGACCCGCAAGCAGAAGACGTGTCTGCAGGCAAAAATTATACACGAATCAAAACCCAAAAATTCAAAAGAAATTGACTCCCAGCAGGACGTTTCGATGACCCTCTCTTAATGAAAAGAATGTTTTGGAAAATCCCACCAATGGCTCCCAGAGGAAGTCGCGTCCCTCGAAAGGTAAGGGGGACGGGGTTATTGGCTTGGACGGGGTAGGAGAAGGGTGCAACCAACGTCATTATTTTTTCTCTTGCTCAAGACAATGAATTTTGAGTTTAGCACGGATACTGATTTTCCTATCCGCACCCGATCCGCACCCGCAGGCTATACATCCGAATCCGACCCGCATACGCAAAAAGTTACGCATAAACTTTTCGTGCGGATATCCGCCGGTCAGGTCGGACAAAATTGCGGATATTCAGATCTCTGCCTCTCTTCTCATCCATACTTCTCCCCTCACCTCCCCCCCTTCTCCCATCTCCCCCTTCTCTCCTTCCCCCCATTCTCTACCCCCCATTTCTCCTCGCTCCCACTTCTCTCTCCCCCTCTCCCTTTCTCTACCCCTTCTCCCCTCCCATCCCTCTCCCCTCCCATCCCTCTCCCATCCTCCCCTCCTACCCCTTCCCCCTACTGTCCCCCCTTTTCCCCTTCCCACCTCTCCCCCTTTCTCTATTCCTTCTTTCCCCTTCTGTCCCCCCTCTCCCCTCCCTCCCTCTCCACTTCCCCTCTTCTCCCGTCTCCCTTTCTCTACCTCATCTTTCCTCCCTCTCTTACCTCTCCATATCCCTCTCTTTCTTCCCCCTCTCTAACTCGTCCTATATTTCTCTCTCTCTCCCTTTCTTCCAACCTCATTGTGTCTACCTCTCTCTTCTGTTACAACTTTACTCACTTTATCTCTTTCCCGTCGCAACCTTTGTGTGATTGCCGACCGTTTCCAAAATTCCCTGTATTATCTTACGAGCACCAACTGCGCTAACTTCCGAACTAATACAATAAGGATTAATTGCTTAGACGGGAACACGGATGTTACCAAGAGGTAATACAGGTAGTGATTCTACGAGACATGCAAGATTTACGTACTTTAATGAATGAAGGAAAAAATCTTGCACTCTGAAAAATCGAAAATCCCTTGTAAGCTTATGGGAAAATATAATTGTCTCCTGGATTCGAACCCGGGACACTTCAGCAAACGAAAATGTTTTTTCAGGGACCTCATAGCCAGTAGAAACAAAACGCCGTCTACCGCATAACTGTACGACGAACGGTTCTCGAGAAATACGCCGATATAATTACGCAAGGCTTCATACGCACTGACGCACGCAGCTTCACTACGCGCATAATATATAGGATGATGATGGGATTGTAATATAAATTTTTAAAATATAAATTTTTCCTTTCTTTAAATAAATTCTTCTTTCGTTTAAAATAATAATGACTGCTGATTGATTTACTTACAGATTAATACTGAATGTGTAATGTATATATTGGATAAATTATTTCTGGATAGTATTTCAAATGATTAATTTAGTTGAACCGAACCGAACCGCAAACCGAACCGAGCCACTTGTCAAAATTCCCGTCTGAGCCGAACCATGAACCGAACCACTAACAAAAATTTAGAACCGAAACGCGAACCGAACCACTGCCAAATTTTGAAGTGGTTTGCAGCTCTGATCAGCCCCAACGAAGGTCCTCAAGGAGATACATCAAAGAGAAGCCCTACCCCTCTCAAATTGTGAGAATGCTTATTTTATAAATTGGTGAAATGAATGATCCGAAGATCCTTATGCGACAGGCATAAGCTGAAACGATGGGAAATGTAGAAACAGGTGGTAAATTAAATTTAGAAATGACGTGCTGAATTTATGAAAAAAACAACGGCTCTGTTCTAATAGCATTTGCTTGAAGTGAAGTTCTTAATGAAATTAAATTAAACGACAATTTAAGTTTGCTATCCTCATTTTCAGTACCACTTTAACTTATTATTTACTCGATATTCATTATACGATGGGAATCTAAAAGCGTTTTTCGCTAAAGAAACCATTTTCTTGATAAATTCTGAGTAAAAAAAACAGGAATTTATACTTGTGGTGACCGTTCTTTTGTTAAGCATAAAGTGTTAATTAGAAATTTAGCACACTATACAAAATAACATGATTTTTTCACCTTTTAACGAGTTAACGATTTCAAGAGCTAGCGTCAATTAAAAAAACAATCGAAAAACGCCTTGCGAATGTTTTACATAGGAAAATTTCTCAAATTCGTTCAAAAGGGAAGATAACATAATCCAGGAGATGAACCGGTAAGGATTTCTTCTAAACGTATATCTTTCGTTGAGACCAATCTTCGAGAAGGGAAAAAGGAGTTTTCGATTTCGTATTTGAGGAGGTAATCGGATTCCAAGCGAATATTTTCCGGAAAATCGGTGATTAAAATGAGACGGGATGGAAAAAAATATTCATCTCTTTAAAAGGGTATGAAAATTTCCTAAGCTTGCGAAAACCAATCACAGATAAATAGAATCTTTAAAAAGCGTTTTCGTCTAGTAACAGAAATAAAACCTAAATTATAAGGGAAAATGCTTTACGATTAAACTTTCAAGCTTAAAAAAAAAAAAACAAATGGAAAGGAAAATTGTCCAATTTATACGAAATTTTGGTTCTTAGCACACGTGGAGATTTGTTATTGATTTATCGATGAATTGAATGTGGTCGCTTTACAAAAGTCAGCGCTTTTATGCTTTTATATTAATTACAAATTCAAATTAATTTTATTTAATTATTACTATTACAATTAATTATTGTTTATTTTCTTTTCAGGTAAGAACATCCTTGAATTAGCCCAATACCTCGAGCACTGCCGTAAGTCCTCATTTTATACTATTAAGGTTAAATCTATTAAAATGTTTTGTTTTAGAATCAACTTTATTTTATGTTTGTTTGTTTTTGTAACTATATTAATTATACAAACTCGCACGGCGAAAGAAACTCGCGCCATCAACAATACAGTGATTCGTTTGGCACGAGAAGCTAAAGCTAACTGCTTTCGACTCAATTAGAGCTGGTTTTTAACAGTAAATATCTCTACTGCGCATTCGGGAATGTGTATGGAGATGTATAAACATTTAGAATTGTAAACACGATTATCTAGAATTTCCACGGAAACGCTTTTTAGGCGCATTTCGCTTCCAGCGTGAGCGCCTATTATCATCGGTCTGTCCGTCCGTCCAGCTATCTGTCTGTCTGTCCGTCCGTCTATCTGTCTGTCTGTCCGTCCGTCCGTCCGCATGTTCGTTCTCGGCTTCTACTGAACGGATTTCCATGAAATTTGGTATTAAGGACTTACAATCAAATATAAGAAGAAAATCGCAAAAATGAATCACGTACGCCAATCAGAGGTACCACTTTACCGGTGACAAAAAATTAAATTTTCGTCATATCTCGTAAAATATTGCTCATATCAAAATATTTTTCAAATAAAAGTTGTATAACTTGTAAAGCAGAGCATTTTCTTTCCTATACATTTTTATCGTAGGAGTAGCTGTTATCGAGAAAATCAAATGAGAATGTCTTAATTCGAGTTGAACAGAAAATTTCTTGAAACGTTACTTCTTCATTGTTGCTATCATAAGCAATCTCACAAACAAACGTTTAAATTACTTACGTGTGCATGCAATATTATTAAATAGGAAGAAAATGGATTATTTTTTAAGAATATAAGAACTTTAAAACGCTATTTCCCTCACGTACAGGTATATAATTTCTTTCTAATGCTGCATTGCACGAAACGCGCCCATTTGTGATACGTTGTACACTTTCCTAACTTGTTGATACGATTAAGTGACATTGCAGGTCGATTTTTGTTGAAGTTAACCGATGGCGAATTCGCTAAAAACGTAATAGGTGGCTCTGAATATAATACTCACGTGTACTTATTTAAACCTCGTTATTGAGACTAACTTAAACGAAGTTGTTAACGTGTTAACACCTTTAGCGAGTGCAATTGCTAAACAAGTTAGGAATGCGTACAGCGTTCCACAAATGAGCGCGTTTCTTGCAATGGAGTATTTGAAAGAAATGATATAGGTGTACGTAAAAGGAATAGCGTTTTAATGTTCTTTTTTTTCACAAATATTCCATTTTCTTCCTATTTAAAAATATTGCATGCACACACAAGGAAATTAAACGTATTTTCGTGAGATTGTTTATGTTAACAACAATGAAATAACCGTGCAAGAATTTGTGTTCAACTCGAATTAAGACAGTCTTTTTAGATTTTCTTAATAAAAAGTATAGGAAAAGAAATACTCTACTTTACTACTTCTATAAATTTATTTTAAACTATTTTGATATGACCAATACTTAAGAGATATGACTGAAAGTTCATTTTTTATCACCGGTAAAGTGGTACCCCTGATTAGATTAGGTGATTCATTTGTGATTTTATTACTGTCTTTGACTGTGTCCTTAATATCAAATTTCATGAAAATCCGTTCTGTAGAACCCGAGAACGGACGAGCGGACAGACAGACAGACGGACAGACAGATCGACGTTAATAGACGCTCATGCTGGAAGCGACACACGCCTATAAAAGAAATTTAGATTCCGGTTGAAATTTGGAGACCTATGCGGTTGTTCGTAATTATTTTCCCGTTATACATTTTAATTCCCTTCTTATGACTGCTACCTTGTCGCGGTAGAGGGGCTTGAGTGTTCCGTAGACCTTGAGAGCTACGGTGGCTGGAGCATTTACTTCTGGCAGGGTCACCCATGCCAGCAAGGCGAATAGGTAGGAACCAGACTAAGAGTAGACCACGCAGCGTCTGTACGTCAGTGAGGCGGCTGCAAAAGGCGTCTGTACCCAGTGGGTCGGCCTAATTAAGCGATGGAGTCACGTTAAAAACACCGTTGAGGAAGGCGACGGGAGACCACCTCAACTATTATCCCAAGAATCGTGGCACAATATTGTAATTAGGAAAATTAAATGGATGATAGAGTTTTAGCAAACGGTATTCTAGGATGTCATTTTCTGACGCAAAATTTGGAATAATTTTTGCTCAATAGAACGTTTCGTTTTTAGTATCAGCACAAGTAATTTTTTGCATGATAATAACTGAGGCTGGAAAAAATTCTAGCTAATAATGAGCAAATAATGTTCCGCGTGCTAACGATTTTTATCGTACACACACGGAGATTTATAAATTATTTTTTTCTTCATATTTTCGAGATCGTTGATACGTTAACAAGGCTAAAAAAAATCTGGGAGATTTTCGAATAGGTTTTTTGAATTTTATTTCATCAAGGCGGAAGAATATCCGTAGCAGTCGATAATCGCTCGGATTTCAGGCGGACTTCTCGGTATCAGTCCTCCGAATACCTCTCTAATTCGACGATTTTCAAGGATCCATTCCGTCCCCTACTCCTCCGTTCATATCCGAGCCGTCACTCACGGGAAAGCAATTTGCGTAATCCCCATGGGAACGACATTCCTGATGAGATACTTCAAGAAAAGTCATTTGAGAGTTTTTCGAAGTTTGGTGAAACTCTAGGAAAACAGGAAATGGAGACGTAAATAAAATGATAACACTTAATATTTTTCTTATGACAAATTTTAACTCTCAATAAATTATCTTTCTATGGAACATTTAAATATTTTCTTACCGTCTAGTAAGAAGTGATTGAAATAAATTCTCTTCGTAAAGTGGGGATTTAAAATTTCTAATGTTTAGAGGTATATTATTATCCTCGCTTTTTAGGCGCGTTTCGCTTACAGCGTGAGCGCCTATTATCTTCGGTCGGTCCGTCCGTCTGTCCGTCCGCATGTTCGTTCTCGACTTCTACTCAACGGATCTTCATGAAATTTGATATTAAGGACTTACAATAAAATATAATAAGAAAATCGCAAAAAATGAATCTCGTACGACAATCAGGGGTACCACTTTACTGGTGACAAAAAATTAAATTTTCGTCATATCTCGTAAAATATTGCGCATATCAAAATATTTTTCGAATAAATGTTGTAGAACTGTTAAAGAGGAGTATTTCTTTTTCTGTACATTTTTATCGTAGGAGTAGCCGTTATCGAGAAAATCAAACAAAAATGTTTTAATTCGAGTTGAACTTAAAAATGTCTTGCATGGTTACTTCTTCATTGTTGCTAACATAAACAATCTCGCAAACAAACGTTAAATTTCCTTACGTGTGCATGTAGTATTATTAAATAGGAAGAAAATGGATTATTTATGATGAAGAAAAGAATTTTAAAACGCAATTTCCCTTACGTACAGGTATATACTAATTTCTTTCTAATACTCCATTGCACGAAACGCGCCCATTTGTGATACGTTGTACACTTTCCTAACTTGTAATTGTATGTGACGGAGATATCTAATACTAGCTGAAACGCCCGGCTTCGCTCGGGAAAGAGTTTTCTTTTAAGCGGCAAACGACTTTTATTGCTCGGGGCAAACGTTCCCCATTCCTTAATTACGCATGCGATGCTTCCACTAAAATTTACTATTTTATGTACTGTACATACTGAAAAGTTGTACCATTAATATAATTACGCATTAACGTCTTACATAATATTCACATAGATAGATGCACCGAAGCCTTTAAAGCAGCAATAAAATTATGTGCATTATGTCAATACTATTAGTCAAAACGTAAACAATAAACAACATCTTGGTTACCGAACAAATGTAAGTAGATGTATCGATTTATGTTGCGATAAATCTTTCAGTGTTAATGGTAAGAGATAACAATGTTCTAATATTCCTTAAAAATCATTTGACTCTATTTAAAAGTATTCATAAATTATATTTAGGCATGAATCCATTTGTACCCTTTATCTCGGTATTAGCTATTCTTCCTCTACGACGCACCACGGCGTGGATTTTCCTAGCATTAATCTTTACATGGCTATCTCCATTTGAAGAGGACAACATTTGCGTTTAAAGGAAAATTTCGAGCGATTTAGCATGTAATACGACAAAACACGAACAGAATTAAAGTATTCAGTCATTTTTGCATTAAATAAGCCATTACCCGTGATCGTAATTTAATATTTAGGTATATTTATATCCACATCAATGAAGGGCTGCATGGCATTTTGGGGTTTCTCCACACCATTTCCCATGCATTCTTATGGAAGTAGTATTTTGTTGATCCCATGGGGTACAAGAGACCCAACAGTCTGCAAACCTAGACCAAGTTCTTCCTTTGGTCCATAGGATGGCCCATGAAAATTTTGAATTCGATAGCTTCAACGGTATAAAAACGTATAAAGAACATACATACACAGACACACATCTTATAAATATTTTAGGGTGTATGTGTGTGTGTGTGTTTAAACTCTAATCTGGCTCGACTAAGCATTGGCACCTTTCAACGCTGAAGGATTCGTAAACACCGCCATGCAGAAAAGTTTGCCCACCCCTGGACTAGTCGGTCTAAATATCGCTCTTAAAATAAAATCGCATAATTACTATCCATATCTGAAACGCCTCCAATATTTTCGCATCATTTCTACTAGTCCAATTCCTCATCTTATAAATATTTTAGTTTGTGTGTATGTATGTTCTTTATACGTTTTTACACAGTTGAAGCTATCGAATTCAAAAGTTTCATGGGCCATCCTATGGACCAAAGGAAGAACTTGGTCTAGGTTTGTAGACCGTGGGGTCTTTTATACTCCATGGGGTCAACAAAATACTATTTCCATAAGAATGCATGGGAAATGGTGTGCAGAAACCCCAAAATGCCATGCAGCCCTTCACTGATGTGGATATAAATATACCTAAATATTAAATTACGATCACGGAAAATGGCTTATTTAATGCACAAAAGACTGAATATTTTAATTCTGTTCTTGTTTTGTCGTATTACATGCTAAATCCTTCGAAAATTTCCTTTAAACGCAAAATTTATCGGTTTAGATGTCCATTTTCCAGGCCGCAACAAAGCTAAATTTCTTAATTGTTGTCCTCTTCAAAGGGAGATATACCTACACGTAAAAATTAATGCAAGGAAAGTAGCTAATGCCGAGATAAAGGGTACAAATGGATTCATGCCTAAATATAATTTATGAATACTTTTAAATAGAGTCAAATGATTTTTAAGGAATATTAGAACATTGTTATCTCTTACCATTAACACTGAAAGATTTATCGCAACATAAATCGATACATCTACTTACATTTGTTCGGTAACCAAGATGTTGTTTATTGTTTACGTTTTGGCTAATAGTATTGACATAATGCACATAATTTTATTGCTGCTTTAAAGGCTTCGGTGCATCTATCCATGTGAATATTATGTAAGACGTTAATGCGTAATTATATTAATGGTACAACTTTTCAGTATGTACAGTACATAAAATAGTAAATTTTAGTGTTAGCATCGCTTGCGTAGGTAAGGAATGGGGAACGTTTGCCCCGAGCAATAAAAATCGTTTGCCACTTAAAAGAAAACTCTTTCCCGAGCGAAGCCGGGCGTTTCAACTAGTAGTACACTCTAAAATATTAATAAGATTTGAGGCATTATTTTATATGGTTTCCTTAGGCCGTGTCGCAAGGGAGACATCTGTCGAAGATGATTGTTACTAGCATTGCTAGGCTTACCTCAAATTAGAAATATCCCGATGAATGGAATTTGTCTACCACTAAGTCGTTTTGATCGTAGTAGGATGTCCTATCAGCAAGTGGAAGACCATAGTTGGATTCCCGGTCGGATAGATTATTATGAGAGAATAACTTGGCGATTTAACTGGTATACCTGAAAAGTTATCGAATCTTTTAAAAATAATGTTTTATGAAAAACACACTGAGTGACATTACAGTTCAAATTCTGTATGCTACTTTGAACCTCCTTAATAACCGCTATTTATGCACCATTAATTACGAAAATCTTAGCTTTCGTGATGTAAGTGCACGTCGGATATTATTATGGAGTTCAAAAGGTAGCATTTTTCGTCTGAAGAATAGTGCATAAAAATACACGTAACGGGTTTCATAAACTCTAAAGCAGAACCACGCTGGCGCTCAGTCTTTTCGTTGCTCCTTATAGTAATTTCCCCTTTACCATCTTCTTATTTTCTATGAAAGGGTGGCAGACGACGGGAAATTATATTATCTTATGTTTTCAACGGAAGTGGTATAGGCCCCTGGTTTTATCGGAACAAACACTCCTATGCCGTACAACATGGGTGCACAACTCAGAAGTTGACGCGGGCCGAAATCGAGCATGATTGGACCTAAGCGGGCCACACTTTGAAAATTTTGTCCATCATCAAAACTTAACTACACTATTTTCGATTTATTAATCGTCATAAGAAATTTTACATGCAATTTTTATGTGACAAAAATGAAGTGGCAAACAAATATAACTTACAAATTTTAATTTTACTTTTGATATAAAAGGAATTAACCGGCGGGCCACATTTGGCCTTATGTTGTGCACCCATGCTATACAACAAAGGGAAACACTTTTACGAATTATTAATCTTCCTTTAAAAAAATAGGAAAGTATTCTGAATTTATGTATCAGCTTAATGTAGGCTTCCAAGAAGTCATACGGATCCGCTAATGCCAAAATGATTTTAGGTTATTTTAATTCTGTATTTAAATCCTCAACTGTGCAATTTTAGAAAGGCAGTCGATTCCAGAGGCGCCGGTCGAAAACAGTCTTCATTTTGCGATAAATTTAAATGTTACTATTCATATCAACCGGCTTTCTATTTTTTCGTTTACGTATATAGGTTGCCACATTTATTGCACTATTTCAACTTCGCTCTCATGTTTACGTAAAATAAATGGCAGCAGAGAATTCGCAGTGCGATTCCTCAAAAGAACTTTATTTGCGATCAGAACTTCAATTAACTTACCCCAGTTGGTATTTGCTGGGGTAACCATGGTAGCCTTAATTATTTTGTTTCAGCATTTCCCTGCTTTATCGTCAAAGGCAGTGTGGGTACAACAGGACTCTAAAAGAAAAGAGAGAATATTGATTTATAGTTTTTAAATAAAGGAGGGATAGCGTATTGACAAATAAGCTTTATGATGCCGCGTAAAAGGATTTAATAGTCGCCACATTATTTTTAAAGCAACCATAAGTCGTAATTCAAAAAAACGTTCGTCCATTATCCAAAAATAGGTTGGGAAAAACCATGTGTGTATTTTGGCCACAAAGCAGCCTCCATCAGAGATTATTTGCCTATTGAAAATTTTAAATAACCTATAAAAAAATAGAATCTACTCCCGGTGAATCATCACCGATGGCGGCTGCTTTGAAGCCGAAACGCGTATCTGGTTTTCCTAACGTTTTATTGCCCATTGGACAAACTTGTTTGTACATTTCAGCCATAAGGTGAGCTCGAACGTTATTTTAAGAACGAGTCCGAATCGAATACTTTATTTTCCATTTGCGCGTATTTTAATCTTCTACTCCTCTTTTTCCTTTTATCACTGAAAATCGTAAGATCAGTCGGTATTTCTAGTATGCGTGATTCTCGTTCGCAACTCTTATTAACCCCCTTCAAGCCGGTGGTCCGTTCACCTCTACGGATCTTGCCAACCATCCTCAACAGCAGTTGTCCGTACACGTGTACGGACCTTTAAATTCTCTTTACTCAAAGTTGATTTTCTTTAAGGCCATCAATATACTTTTGCCGAAATGCAAACGAACGGGGATAAGAAAATTACTTGGCTCGAGGCGGGGGTTAAAGGAAGGCGTGTCAAACTCGACGAAGCATCAGGGCCGCGTCGAAGTGATGGATGTTATAAGAAGGGTCGCGTTAGGATTGCAGTTGTTTAACGAGGGCCTGCTTTGACAAAAGAGACTTCATCTATAGAAGACTGGTCACCTGTTTTGTTATTAATGGCAATTATTTAGAAACCTGTTTTCTACTGTATCTCAGTAAAGACTAAGAATAAATCTCGTGGCCTTTTCACAAAAAACTGAAGTACTTATATAAAACATCGAAATATTTAGGTGAGAAAAAAATTAGCATTCTGATCGCAGTAAGGCAGAGAAAGGTGCGCATGCGACCCGCGGGCTTCCAGTTGGGCATACTTGGGTTACATCTTCAATCCATCCCCGTCGTTACACTGAGCTTATACGTTTCCTTCGCTTATAAACTTTCCAGCTTGATCCCAGCCTAAAATGCCTTGGAAACATTCTTTACTTCTAGCGTTACGAGTAAGCTGTGGTCGCCATTATTTCCGTCCTACGCTGTTGACTGTTCCAAGCGTTTTTAATGTCTCTCTCCGGGATCGCTGTATGGATCGGAGGAGCAAACAGAGGAAATCCCTTTTCCGGTTGCTAGGACGACGCGGCGAAACTCTCAGGAGAGGTTGGAGTATGATAATTTGCTCAGCGGACGTCCGACAAAGTTTCCCTGCGGAGGAGGGATTTCGCGAAAGGATAACGAGGCATTATTTAGAAAGCAATTTATCCGCGAATTCCGCGCTCTCCTGGAGATGCTTATTCGTTCTCCTCGGAACTGGAGACAGTATATCGTTAGGACATTTAACCAGGAAGGAAATATCTTGTTATGCGGGCAACTCAGTTTTAACTACTTTATTTGGAAGCATAGTACTTTGTGGTATGTAGCCAAGTGTATGAAATGGTCTTATACGTATGTCTCGATTGTCTCAAAATAGCGGTACAAGGTTTATATATATATATATATTGTTCATGGTATTTTGGTCTTCTATATCTCGAATTTTCTATAAGTCGAATATTTTTTTTTCCCTTGAGGTTCGACCTATGGAAGTTCCACCGTGTATATAGTATACACAAATACATATGTATTATTACTTATGTTGTTGTAACATTATTGTAATCTGTCCGGGTTACGTAAGAAGTTCGATCAACCACATTATACGTAAATTAAAAGAATTTATGATGATTTTATTTGCTTTGTGTTTATAAATGCAATAACGTTTAATTTTAATAATTTAAACCGTAAAATATAATATTAGCAACGAAAATTTATGCAGATAAATTCAGAAGTGTTACGTGCGAAACCACATTTCTATACCAAATTAAATACTTCTGCAATGGAGTTTTTGGGTAAGTTAGTCGTTCTAATTGAATAAAATCTATACGATCTTGATGTTAATCATGTGGACGTTTTGAATTATTCCAGTAATTTTTTTAATCCGGCATCTATAGATTAAAAACTAAAAAAGCATAATTTTCCCGAGAAACGTTTCTAGTAGGTTGAAAAAACTCATCAATTAATATTTGAAAGAAAAAACTGGCGTGGGACGAATTGTAAAATTTTGCAGCGAGTGAAAAAAAAATCACCGCTTCAGCCCCTTTTATAGCCATCGATTTTGAGTTACCGCGGGTTCCTTTTTGGGCATTCAGATTATGCGGCGGAAACAATGCCCCGTTGCCGACCGTAATGAACTTCGTTCTAAAATTGAGTGGAAAAGAAGCGAGATTAATGTCTTCATTCTCGGCGCGGGAAGTTTTCCTCTCGGGAATTAGTAATTCACGACACTAAAGGAGAGAGAGAGAGAGAGAGGACATAAGAAAATATAGTGGGTTTTGGCTTGGTTGTTGAAAGGAGGGAGAGTTTGGTATTAAGACAAAAGACTGCTGCCAAAATAAAATAACCTTTTGGAAAGCCGGATATTTTCTATACTATATATATTGCCATTACTATCGCAATGCTAAGTTAATCGGGTTTTTAGAGAGAAGGAAAAATAACTTAAGTGGACTTCATGAGTTTGTGGATTTCATAGGATTCGCGAGTAACGAAAATTTTCTGGAAAAATATCACTTTACACCTATAGTGCGTTTCCCGAAGTCGTACGGGTCAGATTCGCAGTATTCCGTCCGCATTCGGGTTATTTCGCTTAGGCTACGACCCAATGTTGCCACATTTCGAATTTCGCTCACTTCAACAGCAGCTGTGGACGAGTGAAGTTCTGAGAGCAATCGTGTCAACAGCGCTAGTCAAGAATTTTTGAAAGGCGTGGGAAATTTAAGAGCTCTTATTGGCTGACACTTTCTCCCCCTCACCCTACAAGTCTAACCGTAGACACGCCTCACCCGTACGATCTCTGGAAACGCAGTATAGATTTTTCGTCCTGATGAGAAATTCATATCTACTATCCAGCTTAAAACTTCATTTGAAAAAGAATATCGCCTTATATATAAAAACTTAATATAAAATGAGTTAAAAATAAAAATTGAATGAATACGTGACACAGGTAGTTATTTATTTTCACTAGCTCTTACACAGCACATATACGGCCTTTTACAAAAGGTTTTATCAGTAACATAGACAAACACATACATCCATGCCCAAAGCGGGATTCGAACCGGCGACAATAGGATTGAGAGACATGCACGTTAACCACCCCTCTACCACGGCAAGTATATAAAAAAAAGCCATAGAAATTGTATGAAAAAAGGTGCGTACTTCTCTAAGAATCTACTACCGGTGAATACCACTGAAGATGGAAGCCTAGTTGCCGAAATTGGCATGTTTTTATAACTTTTTGGTGAGTACTGGAAATACATGAGATGAGCACATGCATTTTTACATAATTATGATTAGCGTGTGCTTATTATTTTTAGGATTAAAACTTTTATTGCATAGAAAATGAATATATACCTATTTAAATGAATACTCTCTATATTCTGACAGACTTAATACTTTAGATAGGCAACAATTCCTCGCCGCACTAAAAAGTCATTTAAACCGGGTTCTTAACGAAGATAATTAAAATCGGTACAACATACATTGTACAAACTTTCTCATATACTAACGCGTCGTTTATTTATCTTTAAAAAATATGAACTATGTAGAATCATTATAAACATCAACTTAAATAACTATACGAAATTTGATGAAAATTGTGTGAGCCGTTTTTTCGAAAATCCAATTTTATTCAAGTTTCCCAAGAATAAACTTTCCGTATATTCATTCATTGAGAAAAATGAAATATGTAGTATTATTGCAGACGTAATTTTACGAAATTTGTTCAAAATCGTTCTAGTCGTTTTTGAGAAAATCAAGTTATTGTTAAAGTTGCGTAGAATAAACTCGCCTTATATTCATTTTTTGAGAAATATAAACTACGTAGTATCATTTAAAACGTAAACTCAAGTAACCATATGAAATTTGATCTAAATCGTTATAGTCGTTTTTGAGAAAATCAAATTGTTGTTAAAATTTCGTAGAATAAACTTCCCTTAATTATTGAGCAATGCCAACCATTTCTTCATAGACTCTGACCATTATGATAAAATGCCTAAGTACGAGATTTCATTCATTTTTGCTATACCTTTTAGTGTCTAGACCCAGTAACAGACAAACAGACGGCATTTCGAAAACCACTTTTTGGGATTCAGGGACAAAATATCGAGGTCGATTTTTTTCAATATACTTCGTGTATGAGAAAGTAATAAATTAGGATAAGAGAGAGAAAACGTTGGGGAGAGAGATGTGAGTTAAAAGGTAAAAGAGGATATTTTGGAAAGTAATTTCAAACAGGTGCCGCACGCGTCTGCTGCCGCACGTAAAGTGACCGTAATGAAGTTCCGAGTCTTCCAGAGATGAAGGTTGAATATGCAAAAGGGTGACTTGTAGTACCACACATTCCTCTTATAGTGTTAGTTAGGTAATCCTCTCCCGTGTTACGCTATCGAGAGGCTTTAAAATCTGTACTGTAATCGCGTGGCAAATTTTACAGCTTATTTTTCGTAGATATTTTTTTGGCTTGCGTTTTTTATGTAGGTCCTGCTTTCCTATCTCGCGATTCTTCTTTCTATATACGTACATATCTACAACTTTTTTCTTGTCTAAATTCCATCCGAACAAGTCCAAAAATTTGTTCGTAATACGAAAAACTGGCACTAAAAATATTGAGTACTGGGATAATTGTCATGCTTACCGCGGATTTCTTCTGGCAAGGTTTATGTTATACATAATTACATTTCCTTTTACGTAAGTATACGATAAATAGTGTATTTTTAAAGAAAAATCGCCACGTGAATTATAAAGCTATTTCAAAAAAAATATGATTTGTGCATTCTAAGTTAGCATAATCCATCAATTTCGAGAGGGATTTATACAGTGAATGTACTCCGGTTAGGTAATTTATCGAAACAATTAAAAATTTTTCCATATTCCATCATTTTTGTACATTTCGATACCCGTATAATAGTACGTCTTAAATTCTGACTAAATTTACCGTCGGCATTTCAAATTCACAGGGCAAATTGGTGCCATCTTTTCCTTGTTAAAAAAAAACAGCATCTTCAAAAACAAATAATGATATCTTACCTAGAAACCTTCTCTCGAAAGAGGTGTTGTTGGTAAACGCGGTGACGCTTTTTTAAGAGAATAGAGTGAGCGTGAATTTTTTATGAAAGAAAGATTTTCTGGCAAAAACACTTCGTGTTTCGCTTTCTCTCCTTTTCTTTCGAGACGAAAAAAATCTACTTTTTTTTAAATGACGGGTCATTACGCAAAGCACGCGTTTGAAAACGAGAGAGGGAGTGAGTTGCCGGAGTGAATCGACTGTCACCGATGCGATAAACGAAGACAGGGAAATTCGATAAAATGAGTTTTTTATATTGTCACAACTGTGTTAGATGTCGTCCTAAAATAGTATGTACCTTTAAAGTGACATGCAAGTAACTCATCTTGAGTACATTACTTCTTTCGTGTAACGGGACCCCACGCCAAAATAGGGGCTCAAGAAGTCCCGATTAACGAGGACAAATTTCTAAAAAATAGCTACATTTTGTCTTATTTATTTAAACAAATGGTTGTCGGCTACAATTTTTAAAATATTTACATTCGTAGATCGGGTTTATCTACACAAAATAGGAAAATATTTTATTCTTACTTATAAATACCAAAATAATTATTGAAAACACTGCATACACATTTTCTTAAGAATATTACGCATTATTTTGGAAATGAATTCATAAATATGTTTCAAGAGGTGCTTATAATTATGTATTTATTGTGTCCACTCAGCATTATCTACGTCGCTGACTCCCTTCATAATCATTTTTTTTGTTTGTCTCTCTAAAAATTTACGACTTTTTCCTTCGAGCAATTACCTCTCTCATATGCCTCTTTGTCACTTCTTTTTTTCCCTACATTTTCCGCGCCCACATTTTCACTCGGTATAAACTCTCTTGCTAATTCTAAACTCCCTTTTATCTCTTTTTCCTTTTATTTCATCTCTCTCTAATCCTTCGCCCTTACGACTCCGTTTTATGACTCACTGAGACACCCTCCACAGCAATCCAATTATATCTTGGTATCAGAGAAATTTTTTGTTGTTGTAATTTCTTGAATTATATTAAACATTCGTCGCATTGTGTGCTTGTTATAATTATTATATTTAAAGTATTCGTTTCATTGTCTTATGTACATTTTGTCCTGATATTACCTAAGTCGCAAATGTGAAAAACACTTATTACAAAAATCGCTCGAAATTTAATTGAATTCTTTGCGTTTTTTGCCTCTTTCGCAATTAATTAATGGAAATTAAAGCATTTGTTTTAATTTACCTCTTTTAATAATAACTCAAAATGGCACTAATTTTCCGACAATATCATTAAAATGAAACATCGACGTACATGTTAATCCATCAGTAGAAATTTTTCGCGCACTTAGCACTGCATTACATGTTTAGAAAATAGCAAACACTACTTGCTCTTATTATAGGAAACGAAATATTATTATCATGATTTTATACTTTACAAATAGAACCATGCCCATTAATACATTGATATGCTCGAGAAATCTTCTCCGAAGAATTCTGCAACGCTAACATTTATCATTAAAACTTATTGTTAGTATACGCTATTTATAGTGTCCTATAGTGATGACAAGCTATCTATGAGGATATTATTATTATAAGTTTAATTTTTACTCATATGCGAGCCAAAAAAATTAAAGCAATATAAAAATGAGAAATTTAAATAAACAAATTTTGTAACAATATTTATTTGATTTTCACAAAGAACCAGAATGTCCAACCGCAAATGTGGCATGCTCGCTTTCGAACAAAATTTAATAGTTTATTGTTCAAAATATTCATTTATTAGGAACGAATACACAAAGTTATCCCTACAAATATTTACATTTTAAATAATTACTAAATTGTTTCTGATATACTATATTCTTCTTATATCCGTTTTTAAATAATTTGAATAATATTTAAATTAATCTAAAAATAACCCAATAAAATTGGCTTATGTTGGCATAACGAAACAACACCGAAGAAAAGACATGTTTTTGATGAAATTCCTATCATAAACTGACTGTGAGTTAATCTGTTCGCATTCTTTTCTGTCGAACTATAAAATCCCACTCAAATACTAATTTATTATAATTAACAATTGTTTTGTTTGCCGAAATTTTTATAGATCTAGCAATTTTTAAAGAAGTTATTACACCCTGGGTTTGTGGCTTTGTTTTTATTGATGCAGGAACGCAGTGAACTTTACTTTCATTATATAAACGCAGCCGTCCGTCTCTCGATAAGGTAATTCCCCCTTCATATAATGTTTTTTAAGTAAATTGCCGAGTCCTTTTCTATAAAACATCATTTTAAGGCGACGATTTATCATTAATAATTTAAATTAATAGCAGCTTCCATTTTCATACGAAAAGAAGATCATCATAAAATTTTCTTTGGATTCGTTTCTTGATCATTTTGTGTAACTGTGCGTATTTGGAATTCGTCTTTTATATTTGGTCTCATTTGACGACCACGTTTATGTATTACTGTGTACATAAGTGTGTGTTTATCTGCATATAGGTGTAACCACACGAACATACATGCATAGCGTAGAGCAAGGTGACAGCGAAAGCAAATAAGACTCCGAAGCAAATACATAAAAACGAGGCACCTTGCGGAAGTTAATACGGATCCAATTAAGTTCGAGCTTCTTTTTTTGTAGCCGTTCCTCTGCACAGACCTAAAAATTAATTTAGCTCATCCTTTTTACTTTCTCATATACGAAGTATATTGAGAAAGTAATGTAATCGCGAAAAAAATCGACCTCGAGATTTTTACGGAAATATCCGTTTTAGGTGTAGCTGAGTCCGAAAAAGTGGTTTTCGCAATGCCGTCTGTCTGTCTGTTACTGGCTTTAAAGCCTAAACGGTAGAGCGAAAATGAATGAAATCTCGTATTTAGGAATTTTATCATACAGAGCAGATGCTATGAAGAAATGGTTGACATTGCTCAATAATTCAGGGAAGTTTATTCTATGCATTTTTAAGAACAATTTTATTTTCTCAAAGATTTTGATAAACTTTTGAACAGTTACTTGAATTTACGTCTTCAATAATACTACATAGTTCGCATTTCTCAAGAAATGAATATAATGCTAGTTTATTCTAGGCAACTTTAACAATAATTTGATTTTCTCAAAAACGGCTACAACGATTTTTATCAAATTTCGTACATTCACCTTGGTATACGTCTTCATTAATACTACATATTTCATTTTTCTCAATGAATGAATATAAGGCTAGTTTAATCTTGGGCAACGTTAAGAAAAATTGGATTTTGTTAAAACCGGCTGATACGATTTTCATTTTCTAAAGATAATTAAACGACGCATTAGTATACGAGAAAGTTTGTACAATGTATTTTGTACCGATTTTTTTACATTCTCATACGAAGTATCGAGAAAGTATTGTTATCGCGAAAAAATTCGACCTCGAGATTTTTACGGAAATACACGTTTTATGTGTCGCTGAATCCGAAAAAGTGGTTTTCGCAATGCCGTCTGTCTGTCTGTTACTGGCTCTGGAGCCTAGACGGTAGAGCGAAAAAGAATGAAATGTCGTACCTACTTCTGCATTTTATCATACTGAGCAGAGTATACTTAGAAATGGTTGACGTTGCTCAATAATTAAGAGTAGTTTATTCTACGCATATTTAACATCAATCCGATTTTCTCCAATACGGCTGTAACGATTTTGCTCAAATTTCGTACAGTTAAGTTTACGTATTCAATAATACTGTATAGTTCATATTTCTTAAAAAATGAATATAAGGCTAGCTTATTCTAGGTAACTTGAACAACAATTCGATTTTCTCAAAAACGGCTACAAAGATTTTGATCAAATTTCGTACACTTACTTGAGTATACATCTACAATAATACTACGTATTTTAATTTTCCCGATGAGTTAATATAAGGCAAGTTTATTCTTGGGCAACTTTAACAAAAAATGGATTTTCTAAAAACAGACTCATACGATTTTCATTTTCTAAAGATATCTAGACGACGCATTAGTATACGAGAAAGTTTGTACAATGTATGCTGTACCGATTTTTTTATTGAGGCGAAGGTAAAGTGTGGGAAATGCTAATTAGAAGCGATTATAACGAGCGGGTGAACAAACGCTTGTTTTTTTGCGAGAAGGAGATGGGAAAAATGACAAGAGGAATGAAGAAAGGAGGCAGCGAGGCATGAAGGAGGATATGGCGAGAGAGAGAGAGAGAGAGAGAAAGAGAAATGAGCTAGAGTAAGGCAATCAAGGATAGGATACACAGCGTGGGAGCGAGAGAGGACCTCAATAGGGGGCAGAAAAAACACGTTAAGTGAGAGCGAAAAAAGGATAGTAAGAAGGGAAAGAAAATAAGGGAGGTAAACATGCCGGTGGTTTTAACCCACACACACACACTCACGATTTCCAGGGAATAAACGAAAGGAAAGTCGAGATGTGGGAGTTTAACCTTGGATGCGGGATTCTATCCCGAATAGAACTGGAAAGTTTGCTTGGAAACCTTTTTTTCTTGCAAGCTTGACGAAATGGGAAGGCAACTTGAAACTAGTCTAGAGAAATAGAAAAAAACGTTAAGACGCGAAGGAGTGCTGTTAAAACAAACGAAAGTCCGGAAGTTTTCCTATCAAAGTCTTGATGAATCTTTAATTATAAAATGGGAGTTTAAAAAAAGAATAAGTTTAACGCGCGTGGTGGAGTCAGTCAATGAACCGCCTAAGAAATTAAAGCGCAAGTTAACAGCCAACCGCGCAAGGCAATGATGTATTAAATAGTAAATATACGTGTATATATATATATGTATATATATATATGTATATATATATATATACACATATACAGTGGAACTTCTCAGGAGGAACAAAAAATATTCGACCTATGGGAAATTCGTGTTATAAAAGAAAAATAACACGAAAAATTCCTGTAAAATGAACTCAATTCGAGTTATAGATGTTCGACTGTGTATTTATACAGAACAAATAAAACAGTAAGCTATGTAATAATTTTACTATATTAATCAATAAAACTACCAGGTTTTGACGTAACCACGTCATCATCAGATGAACGTTATTGATTAATATAAAAGAATTCATATATATATATTTCGTTGTGTTATTTGTGAATTCAATAAAGTCAACGCTTCCCTTTCGTATTAAATGCATTTGTACTATGTGGTTGAATTAACATTTTAGGAAACATTAAAAGGTACTTCTCCGGAAATGATACGCGACAATACTTCCTCTAAGAGCTTAATGTATAAGTTATTGACGTTCGAAAAGCTTGAGTCAACCCGCGAGTACTTTACAAAGTACCAAATAAGGCATGCGGTCATTCATAACTGGCATAAGAATCTTCTAAAACATTCCTATCTTATCGAATAGATAAGGAAATCTCGGAGGCTTCGCAAACTTCAATCGTTATTTCGATGTAAAGCCATCTTGCAGAAAAATATTGTCTATTCTTTAAAAGTTTAATTAGAAAACAATGTAAGTTCACATTCATCATTCAATAAGAAATGATTAAATGTAACGAACATTATACAAAAAAATATAGCGTCTCGTTTATAAAGAAATATAGCAAACTTCATCGTGGTTTACTACGGCAATGAATTTTCACATTATAATAATACTTCCGTTGTCTTTATACCACGAAATTAATGGCAGTCACTTATTCTTCACTCGACTAAAAGGTCATTCAGCCAGAATTCACGCATTTACTTCGTGCCGGACGTTTTCATATTTTCAAAAATTACCTCGTATTTTACACACTCGTTGCTTAGCTGCCATTAATCACTGCTGCCGTCGTTACGGTCAGTCGTAGCAACCCAAAAACTGAGACACGCTCATTCGATAATTCTCATGCTCCATTATCCATTCGCGTGGAATTTTTTGACGGAAAATACCCCAGGATTAACTGTGTCTTTAAACATTTGTCTCTTTTTATATTATGATGCAAAAAATCCCACGTACTCTCTGATGGTATCCAAAATTCGGGACAGGCTGGATAAACTCTCTTTATTTTAGCTGAGTTTGATGTTTCAAAGTTCCTTTTATTTTTATAAAAAAGTAAATTCACTCGTCTACGTATTACTAGCAATAACAGACAAATTAAACCTAGAGTTAAGGGACGAGAACCATTGATTTCATTGTTTCATCAGCCTTTTCATTAACACTATTTTAGAAAGAGTAATAGATAAAATTTAGTGGCTAAGTATTAGGGAACAGAACCATTTGAAGAGTTTTCATTCATAATAAATACGATTTCGAACTTATTCAAAGGACAAATATTTTCATCGGGTTTATTTTTACAGGGAGTAAATTACACTATGCATGTAAAAAAACTCCTAACAATTTTCTTTCATAATTCGTTTTTCAATTTTTTTGTTATCCGGCAAAGCCAATGTTTTCCACCGACCGAATCTTATTCAGTCTCAGATCTAAATTTGTTGCGTATCGCCTTCGTTATTTTGTCGTTTGGTTTAGATTCCTTCCACTAGAGGAGCTTTCTTTCGTTCACGATCCTTTTCCCTAACTTAGCCTTCGCCGCTTTTCTTCGGCGCAGGATATCGCACTAATCTCGCACTCCGCGAAATTTTTGCGTAGCGTCAGCGATCTCATGGTTATCTAATCTTCTTTTTTTTTATTTCGGACGCTTTATACCTCCTTCGGGCTTTATCTAAAGGGTTCATTCTCTTATTTTTCCTTCTTAAGGTTTTTCTTATCTTCATCGTTCTTTCGTTATTTTTTCCTTCTCCTTTGTAAAAGCTCTCTTTCTTCTTTCCTTATCTCTTAGGTTTCTAATATCACGAAATAGAGTTGGCCTTGATGGGAAAGAAAAATTGCCGTGATAGAGTGTTTCATGTATTTATAAAAATATCGCGATAGTGGTTAAATGTGTTTAATGCCTATCTATAAATACCTCATCCTCGAGGTATATAATGCTCAATAGAATGGCAACAAAACTACTTAAATAATTAGAAGATGTTGTATGTTATTACTTAGCGAATTATTACACATTACCAGTGAATTTGGGCGTATTAAAATGAATGACTATGATCGTACATGACAGGAGTCATCAAACTTTGGCCCCAAAGAGCATTTTAATCGACCCAAGAGTATATGATGGAAAAGCGATCCGAAACGTTTCATGCAATTTCATTTCTTGCAATTAAAAATAATGAATATCATATCGAAGTGATAACGCCAAAGAGCCTTAGATTTCGTTTTAACTCATATGATAGCAGAGTACTTCAATGTAAAATTCCAATGGAATTTTACACTGAAGTGTATAGTACTGTTTATAGGACTTAAAGTGGGTTCGGTGCGACCCGTCAAGTCATAATGACAAAAAGATCTGAGAAATTCACACGAGGATATTTATGCTCCTTGATTGAAATCACCTTCGTAAACTCGTCTTGAGTAAATTTAACGATTTTTCACTTTCTCCACACCGGTGGATTATCTGTCGAGCAAAGTTCCATTGAAAATCGTAATCCTCCTTTCCGAAGTGGTTGATACTCCTGATAAAGACGTACAAAATTAAGCCACCCCATTCAAATGCAAATTCACAACCGGCTTCCTCTCATGCTGCGAAAGCGAAACAAAAAGGCATTCCAAACCCCTCCAAAATAGCCTTCGATCGCTCAGTTATTATTATTATTTTTTAAAGTACAAAGCGCGGAAGACCGACATGCAATTTACGCACAATTACCTCATTCACGTCCACCGCATGACTTTCTCATTAAGCAGTCGCCACAGTCCATTCCATTCATCTTCCGCCGCCAAGTTCAATCCATTTTGTCATCACTTCGTACAAAAGTGAGGATCCTTTTTAGATTTACATCGGTGGGCGTTATCCGGGATTTTACCCCCGCACTTGTACATCATCTTCGCGTGAGAGAGGACAGAAATGATTAATGATCCACTGTTTATTTTGTCGCCGCCTCCTCATGAGAGTATAAATTTTTTTTTACAAGTGGCTGCCTTTATCTCTCTCGCGAATTGCTCTATTTTCTTCCTTAAAAAAATCCCTTCACATGCTCTATTTTTTATTTATTTTTTTAAGCTGCAATTTCTCAGTGCATTCTTCCCTGAACACATGTATTTACAAGAGAATATACCATAGGCTATCCAGTGTAGCTTTTCCTGTCCGATTAAACCGCTTGATAATGATTTATTAAGGCAGATTCTCGTATGAAGATGTTGTGAATCGACGTTCGTCGTTTTTTTAAAAGTCGAAATTTAGTCTCAAGTTAGAATATAACTGCAAAAGCTGTTTTTTTAGGAGGTTCACGTAAATTTTCTGAATCTTCGATTTCCAATCCCACCCTTTTATTTAAAACGTATCTCTCCACTTCATATTATAGATCAGTGGTTCTCAGGAAATATTTTCTTGTGGCCGCATCTGCGGCCACAAGCAAACCCTCTTGGCCGCATCAAAGAAAGATTGCAGAAAATGTAACGATAACCATGTAAAAACTTCCATATACCTTCTTATTTAATGACAGCGGTTACTTATGTATCATTAACAATTGTTTTTCATTAAATAATGCGAACTATTGAAATTTTCTTGTCCCACCTGTCCCCTTTCGAAAATAAAATGACGTGTTTACGCTTCGCTCTTGTTTTTGTATCAACGTAAACAAAATGAAACTTTACCATAGTATAAAAAAACGGACTCCTATATATAGTTCATAAGGGATCTGCTAAAATTCAAACGGACTCCAAAATCAATGGATTTCATGTCTATTGCCAGCCAGAAATCTTAGCTTCCTTGCTCATCATTGTGTGTCAAAACTTTGTGCACCGGCGGTCGGAAAACTTTTTCAATAAAAAAATGCGCGTAAAAGGTAAACTTGATATGGATAGATGAAATTTTAAAAAATGGTGTTTACTCCAAATATTAGAAAATATATCTTACGAAGCGTGAAAACAAGAAAGAAAAACTTTCTTCTCAACTTAATATCCATTACTTTTTCCGAGTACGTTATAAATCGTCTCTTGTATATGCTTCCAACAACTTTTCTAAAGAAAATCAAGCATGTTTTACAAATTCTAGAAATGTTACATAATTAATCATTTATATCGGACTATTTAGGAGTTCAAATTTAATTTTTTTTCGGTACTATACATTTACCGCGTAGAAAACGACCTTCTTGTCGACCAGTGGGTGGAGCTAAGGATACCTACCCCACCTCCACACCTTCCCACCCCTGCTGTCCCTTCCCCTCACTCTCGAGCGGAGAGTCCCTTGTAAGCAGCTCAGTGTTGTCAGTTTCCCTCAAACGTGGGCCGTAGGCCTGTTTTCCACTTACGAAAAGTAGCGGCGTTTTTAATTTTTCGGGAAAAACAACAAACAGCCAAATCTGGCAACCGCGAGCAAGTGAAGCTCCCGCTATGGTCGTTCACGAGGGAGGGAGTTACAGCAGGAGTGGGGGTATACCCCTGTTCGGAGGGGATGCGCAGGAATTTCCGCGCAGGACGTTTTCTACGCGGTCAAGCTATAGTGAGGCACACGAATTAAATAGAGTGGTTAATCGTTAAGGCATAAAAATTCTTAATATCAAAGTACTATGGCAGGAATTTGGAGGTTAAATTTCAAATTTTATCTAGATTAATCTTTCTAAAGGACGTGGTTTTACTACCTAGTTGCGTAAAATAAGATTGGTAAAAAAAGTTAGAATTCGAAAAAGACAGTTTAGCCTAGCACATCGAAACCGATGATTATTCCTAGTAATAAGGCAATCCTAACTGAGTGAGGTGTTTGCTTAGCTGGTTTTAATTAATTCCACAGGCTCACAACGTGAAAAATAGATTCGTCCGTACGAAATTGATGTTCGTTATGTGTTTTTGGACAGTAATTACGACAAAGCTACATATCCCATCAAAAAAGTGCATGTTAAAGAAATGCTTATTTTTCCTTTTCCAGTTCTGCGATCATTTCTAAGATTTACGTATATTGTACTAGTTAAGGCATACAGTTGTATTTTTTCTTTCCTTTACTTTGGCAACTCATACTGAAAACTTTGATATAAATAAATAAATAAATAAATATATATATATATATATATACACACACATATATATATGTATATATTTTTTAAATTTTCTATTTATATAAAGTGAAATGTAAAATTTCGCCGAAATACATACACTTGTTTTGCTCCTGGCCTAATATATCGACGGACTTAATTGCAATTAGCGCGCTTTGTGTTTATAATCGTTTCGAAAACCCTCTTGAATACTTTCTTTAATTTTCAATTTTAATAAGTGGTGACGATGAATTACATTGTGTGCTATAAAATCACAACGAGACAAATAAACGGAAACTTAGTCCTGAAGCATAAAATGAGGTACTCAGTCAGATAAGGGGAGGCAGGAAAAAAAAAAGACAGCGCGTGATAATTTCCAACGGTTGAACTGTGAGAAAACTTCGTTGTTTATTTAAGAAACAGTGCGAGGGAGATAGAAAACGTCACCGATAAGAAGAAAGAATTGTGATTGGCATTGGAGATGAGAAACCAGAGAGAGATAGATAAAGAGGGGGAGGACAGGAGGGGGAGGGTAGGAGAGAGAGATTCCAGGAGACTGTTGACTTCTAGAGTCTTTGTCCACGAAAAGAAAACACTTTTATCTGGATTCATTCGGCAGTGTGGAGCAAGAAGCACTCTCTAGCTCAAACTTCGCTTTTATCCTTCACGCACTCTTTCGTCTATTCCTCTCCGTTAAAACCCGAATTGTGTTTTCACGCGCTGTTCATTTCTCTCCCTCTCTTTCCTTGTGTTTTGCTTGTACGTTTTCTATTTATTTTATTTTCCGGTTCTTTTCTGTGAAATTATTATTAGGTACTATTTTATTCTTATTTGTGATTGTTGACGCAGGGTTAAATGTAAGAAGGAACTATATAGTCTCAATTTCGCCCTAATAAAGTCGTTTGTCTGTCTGTCTGTCTCTTACTCTTTCCCCACTTTCAAATGTTTTCTTCTAGGTGAAAAATCGAATGAAGTTTCTCGATTCCATCCTGTTTTCGTGCAGCCATCCCAAGAACGAATCAAGTATTTTCATTAGCTTTACACGAGATGTTAATATTTTGCATTCGTGCTCCTTTTCTTAAATATAAAAGCAACATTGGAAGCTATTAAACTTTAAAGTTCATAAAACCTGTTCATCCAAGTGCTGAAGATAGGCATATGCGTCTCACACAATATTGTCCTTGGAGAAGACATTGCCATTACTGTAAAATTATTTTAATCGTAAAATCCGAAATGGTATAATGTATGCCGATTTAAAGCTGCATTTTATTCAGAGGGATGCCTACATTTCCGCAGGTTTATGTGGATTTTACGAATGCTAGAGTGTTTTCGGAAAGAAGTTTTAGCCTAATTAATGAATAGGGAAGATAGAGAGTGGCGCACATTTGTAGCTGAAAAAATTACTAAATAATATAATAATAGATATATCACAATGCAATTCTTATCGTATAATAACGACTAGTGAAATAATATAGAAATAGTAGAGAAGGTTCTGGAGGTCCTTTTGACTGCAGACTAAATTCCGTACTTCATATGTTATAGCCATACAATTAAACTCTTCATTCTTTCCCAAAGCGGATATTCAATTCCTAGTGTAGGATTCCAAGTTTTGATTGATTTTAGTGGTCGAATGCGGCAACAAAAATCAGCTACAAAATTTGCCGCCCAACAGGTGGAATCGAACCACTCTGACGTTTAGTCAGCTACAGGTTTGAAGCCTGCACCTCGGACCACCGAAGCTCAGTTAGGCAAGGAGCAGCGTAAGAATATATCGATTATATAACAGGCGCGGAAGCGGAAGATGTCGTTCGTGACAACTAAGTAAAAACATCGCACTTATCTCAATCGAGATAAAAGCTATATTTTTAAAGGTGTGGGATTTCAAGTCCCTTCAATAAAATCCAAAATATCGATATAACTTTTTTTGATAAAAATGTATTGTTTTCATCAATGGCTGATATGAGAAGAAATAAACGTTAATCACCTCTTATGTAGCGAAAGGTAACTTTTGTAAATATGTATTATACTAGTGATTTAAAATTTTTAGTTAAACTTCATGTATTATCCTTCAAAATTCAAAATCATTAATATTTTATATATCAAGGGACTCGAATCTATATTTATACTTGCGGTAAACTTCTTAAATAGTGGTTATCGAAGGATTTCACGAAAAAATGCGTAATGAAATTTAAATAAATAAAATCGGGTGGAGTTTCATTCTCAAAACATTGCTATGGTATTAGGGAGTTACATTTTTGTTTTTCTTAAAACAAAGTTATTACAGACTAAAACTTTTAGATTTCTGTTATCGCCAATAATGCATATTTTTTACAGATTGAATAAATTTAAAAAATAACGGCACATTAAATAAATGATAAGTTTTACAACAATATAGGCGAAATAGGTTACTCATGTAACTGATATGTTTTCTTTTTTTTTTTAAATCGGAGGCGTTGAATTAACATAAGCTTGCTCGGAACTCTTCATTTGTACGATTTTTTTACTACATGACTCTTCTTGCATTTACTTAAGACGCTATAATTAAGCAAAAAATTACAGAAGTTGAGGAAAACGGAGTTTTATCCAACAACCAATAAAGTTTGAAGTTCTTATATTCCTCATTCGGAGAGAAAACTCGATCTTAGTTTATTCACATCAAACACTCACATTTTCTTTTAGATTAAAAGTGTACTCCGGAAGATGTTAGTTTCGGGAAAGAAAATTCCAACTTAAGTTTTTAATATGCAAAGTAAGCTTCGTATGGAAACAGATGTTTAAATATAGGAGTACCTCGACTTGAGATGCGTCGCGAAATTTCAAAATGTAAATTTTAAATTATAATTCTTATACACGCCGCTAACGAACCCACATTCATCTGCATGGAATTATGAGCACACAAGTTTCGGTGGTTTTCGGCGCGCAGAACTTTTGATTGAGCTCCCAAAAAATCTATCAAAGAAGCTGATCACTTTGAATATGAAAACTTTCGAGTGAGATTATTTAAAAAAAACTTTAGCCCGATTCGTAATTAAAAAATTCAAACAAGTTCAAGGGAGGTCCAATTTACTCATGCAGAAATTTCATCAAACGTGAAGAAGGGCGAGTTAGACAAGGAAAAAAACCAGTATCACCAAGGAGCGAAATAGCGTACTTATTTTTTTTAAATTTGCTTGGAAACGGTGATCGTAATAGAAATATTTATAAACAAAGTTAAATTCGGAATACTTGGACAAATAAAAAAAACAGCACAGAATTTATGGAACGTGAGTCTCCTAGGCGATTAGTGGTTTGCTATTTTTGAAAACGTGAGTATAAATTTCGTGAATGAAGACAGAGTATCAAATTCTAGATACTTTATTTGTACATGCACTTCAAAAATATCACCTGTCGTAATACATGCTCTGCATGAGGTCATGTAATCCCTTTTAATTTGAATATGAACAAATATGACTTCAGTATAGAACGCAAGAATAATGATTTTAATAAATTTATCATAAAAAATTTAAGGTATTTTCTCAATTTGATACGTCGATAACTTGGATATATGTTCTGGAACCCATAAATCAGCCGTTCCCGACATTATCTCCCTGGCGAGCTGTGGGTTGCTTGTCAGAATATCAAGCGAGTAAAACTGTACCTCTGCAGACAAATAGGAATGATCATAATAAAATCAAACCTAGGTCAAAGGTATCAGTAATGTTTTTTAAAATTACGCTTAGAAAGGAAAAAAAGCGAACAAATTAGATTACTGGTGCTAGGAAAAGCGATTTTATGCATCGCAGAGCACGGCGCGCTCGCGAGCACCGGGTCGGGAATCCCTGCCACACATCTCTAAAGATTTTCTATTACTTTTATTATCTACAACAAAAATAATGTAATTTTATAATGTGTTACGAAGTAACTTTTGTAATTGAATTATTGTTAGTTTTAATATTTTTTAATTTCTTTATTTTTACGACCTGCACAATGAATATAGAAGATATAATAATTTCAGTCAATGAATACAGTTTTTAAATTTCAAATCTACCAAAATTTTTTAATGAAATGAAACACTTATCTTAAATTGAAAAAGTGATTTTTAAATCCCGGATCTGTATCTGTAACTAAGCAATCGGATAAAAATCTCCAACAGAAATAACGAATATGTATATTTCCGACGAAATTACTATAGCCGGCACCTTTAAAATACCCGCAAACTACCAATGTTTAAATAAGTATTCTCGAAAAACAAGACTTAAGGAAGTGGGGCGACATCTCCTGCGAAAGACGGGTACTAAGAACGCTAATTAAAAGAAAGAAAGATTGGACCCTCGAATTGATAGATTTACTTTTAAAAATAAAAGCTCCCTTTTACCCGCAGTCTACGCAAACAAACTGCACTTTCGCCCCTTTTTTGACTCCCTTCCTACTCAATCGCGAGATACAGATTCCACCGGTCCGAAAGGACCTCTTTTTCGGGCTGTTATTCTCAGCTTCATTCGAGGTTGTCTTGTTTTAAAAGTCCTTAACCCTTTCTGGCTTTCAGGGTGCTCATTGCTTTGTCAATTTCTCTTCTCTGCTTCTTCTATTCCATTCCCATTATCTCTCGCCTCCTCTTCCTTTCTTTTGATTACATTTCCTTCAGCTTTCCTTTCATTTTATTGGAGAGCGGTGGTCTTACTTAGATGGAAAACGCCTTTCGGGAAGCAATTCGTTACCAAGGCGACGGGAGAAATTGTTTTCGGGCTGCGTGATGGATAGGGCGTTGTGTTTGGATATGAAAGGAAGAGAAGAGGCGAGGCGAGGGTTCTGGAAGAGGTTTTGGTATCTTTTTTTATGTCAAATAATATGTCGTTTGTCTTCTCAACCTTTGGATCCGAAATTTATTGCCAGCATATTGAGTTAATCGTTCCGCCATATTCGATCTGAAGAGTAAATCAATATCCTGGTTTGGTAACACGGTAGGCTGTTTCAAAGTAATGTTTGTACTTATAATGGTTTTTTGAGTTTATTTTAATTGATGTGGTAATATGGTGCTTTAAACTCTTGAGTAACTATTGGAAATTAAGACCTCTGCCATTCCCAATCATCAGCTCAGATTATTAGCTCAGATCTGTTTGTTTGTTAGCGTGTTTGTCAAGAACGCTCCCCTTTCTGGAAAGGTTTTGGCCAGGACTTTAGTGGAATGACTTGAAAACGGCGTTGCACCTTTTATGCAAGTCATTTTCTATCATAAGATCTAGGGTTTGATTCCTGGAAAGTTTATTAATTCGATTTGATTACCACGGGTGTGAGTGTAGCTTATTAGTCACTAGCAGAAATGCCCGGCGTAGCCCGAGGAAATTTGGTTCAAATCTGATCGGAATTCTAGATGATACATGGTATTTATGATTCAGTCGGCCGCCGTTTTAAATAAAACGAGCAGAGAGAAAAAAAACTCATATGAATTATTCCTGGGAGCCCTCCACAATCGTACTAAATTTGATTCAAATCAATAGCAGGACTCGAGAAATTACCCGTAGTTTAATTTTTAAATAGGCCGCCATTTTGAATCAATCAGGCAGACGGAAACAAAATCCCTGGCTGACCTTCCTCTTGCCAAATTTGGTTGGAATAGTTTGAGATATGTGAGCGTGCATAAAGGAACAGTCAAACAATTGGCCGCCATTTTGAGTAAAGTGGACAGACAGACATTCAATTGCCGTTTTAACCTTTCAATTAGTGCCCCCGGCAATGAAGCCAAATTTGGTCGGAATCGGTTGAGAAATGTGGGCTTGAATAAAGAAGAGACAGACAGACAATTAAATATAGTGGTGGAGATCTCCGTATTAAAATTACTTATAAATCTTAGAAATTCGAGTATTGAAACTAACAACGCCGAAAAAGACGAAATTCCGTTTCACTTGAGTTTTCGTTAATTTATATTTAAATTTTGTTTTAATTTTAAGCTTAATTCGCGTGTACACGTCATATTTAATGGAAAATGACGTCATTAAAGTAATATTATCAAATTACCTTAATCCATGAAAAAATTCCATGTTTCAATCTTGATCCTTGTTTTAACTGGATTGATTCGTACTAAATATTCAAATAGACTAAAAGGATATGTGTCACAGATATATTAACTATGCGGGAGATAATGTTTTCCTGATTCGAATCAGATACACGTTTCAAGAATCATATGAAGGCTGCGTTGTTTAAGAGGGGTGGACAAAGTTCCTCCTGTGTTAAACGCTTTGTAAACAAAAAAATAATGATGCTGAAAAAATCCATGACGTCATTTAACTGCTCTTTCATTTCCCTCGCCACTTCTTTCAGGTGCACGCATTTATCCTAGTTTTTTATAAAGATATTCTTCAAAAGTGTCGCGAAAACTTCTGTCACTCGCTTCTCACTTGCTATAGCAGTGGTTCTCAAACGTAGGGTCGCGAGCAGTCTTCGCTATGCCAAATGATTTTTTCCTCATTCTATCAATCCTTCAATTTTAATTTATGGGTTATAAGTGGGAATTTTCGTGTTTGCTTGAGGGTAATGCAGTTGTTAATTTTAACATATTTATATTTAATATAAGAAATATAGTTTAATAATAAAACTTGAATTAATACGACGGCTTATACTAGCTTCGCTCATTTTCTTAGTCCTCACGTTTCTCATCTTTATTGTAGTTCACGGCTATATCTGAATTTTTGATGAACTAATTTCTTTTTGGAAAATGTGGAAACAAGTGAAGAACTCTGCTATGACCGGGAATCGAACCTTCCACTTACCGAGCGGATATTCTACCACTGAACTACCGTAGCAGACTCTTTCTCCTCTAGTCATCTGTGTGCAACAATAAGCATATTTCAGACTATTTATAGTGTAGTGAATAATTTAATCAACATATGACATACGTCTTTTTAAAAAAGAGATTCATGATCATATATGAGAATTTTCCTTAAGATCCAGTTATTTTCTTGAACCCAAAAATTATATGATACTCTTCAGTGTGCTTTATAAAAAAAGTATAAATGAAAAAAAAATTGTTTTATACATTTTTATTACTTCTCAAAAAATCACGGGGGTCGCGGCGACCGAAAATCCGCACGGAGGGGGTCGCAGGGCAGATCTGCCTGAGAGCCACTGTACTATAATAGTATTCTTTTTCTCCAGCCATTACTTCATTGGCGTTCCCTTTATACAGAATGCAGAATTTTTGAGGTCTCTTGTTAAAGGCCTGAATCGATCTTTTTGTCTTTCTTTTTTGTCCTCCCTTGTATTGTACTTCGTTTCTTCTAGTCATCGTTTTCAGTCACTAAATCTTCTCAACAATCCCATTTTCCTAATTTCCTCCTGAATCTGTCCTTTTTCGCTCTTTTTTATCTCTCTCTCTCTCTCTCACACACACATTCGCCATCTTTTCATCTTCATTTATTTTCATCTCTATGGATATTGGATTCAGTCTCCTCCGAAGAAAAGCTCTCTTCGTATATTGCCAGACTTCTAATATGCAGGGCCATACTATCAAGTCCCCGGAATTGTCTCTTTCTGTTTTTTTTATCATCCCACCGGGAAGGTTTTTTTTCTAAATATCTTCCTCGAAGCAAGAGAATGAAGATTACATTGCATTAGCAAACTGCTTTATGAATACAAATTGTCGACAAGATTTAAAATTAATATGAACTGTACTTTGATTCTAATAACTTTTACAGTGCCTTACTGTAATGGGAATTCGCCAAAAAAATTCATTTTATTTTTTGGTATTTTTAACGACAACTTAGATAACACGCATATACTTATATACCGCGTATGTGAAAAATTTTCTTAGCTCAAATTAAAAATCGGCCCTGGAGCTTATCATACTTTAACGCGATTTTGCGCTGAAGATACTAATTCATCAGAGATAAAGGCACATTACATTTATCCTTAATCTTATGCAACCTTGATACTATTTTTATATTAGTTAAGCCACCGATATATTTACATACAGTGTAGGCCAGAAAATGGTTCCCAATTGCAAAATTAAAAAGAAAGTGAATGAACTGCTACATGACTGTAAAACAATAACCAATTAATAGACGAACCCTTCAAATATATTTCTATCATCACAGATGCGAATGGGTGTATTACAGTTACAGCCCGTGGGATCACACGCCTAATATTGGGTATAGCCGTAACTTATCTAAGGTATTTGAACATAGGACAATAATTCACATTTAGCTGAGACAACTTGAACTTTTCTCTGATTAATTCAGTTTATTATTTATCGTGTATGGTTATCCTGCAATTTTTTCATTTTGAAATCGGGTAGACTTTTTTGGCCCACTCTGCATTTAGCAACAATCCTCCATTGCTTCGTTGAAATGTTTTGTATTTTTCAAAGTGTTAATGTTAGGAAATTCTTTAAAAAAACATAAAAGGGGCTTCTTTTTCAGGGCAGTATTGATAGGTAACAAGACGGGTTCGAGGCTTATTTATCGGAATCTGGTATCGGTAATCTCCCTTTCTTCGCCGAAAACAAAAGAATTTTTAACTATAGCAAGGAAGCGATGTCTGGAGAGGGAGAGTAATGAGGTGGCAGGGTATAGAGTGGTAGGTGAAGGGGAGGGGAAGAGGAGGGGAAGGGGAGGGGAACGGGAGGGGAAGGGGAGAGGAAGGGGAGGGGAAGGGGAGGGGGGTGGGTGGGAGGTTTGAGTACTCTTCTCTTATCGTAAGAAAAGTGCGGTCCAATTCGGATTGGAATGGACGCGAAACAAACGGGATATTTCGTTCTGTCTATTTTGTCTCTTCTGTCTTCCTTCCTCCCATTCTCCTTTTCTCTTATCTCTCTCTCTCTTGCTGCCCATTGCCAATAATAGGAGAGAGAGAGAGAAAATAAAGACGTTTCCGATTGCTTCCAGAGATTGAGAGAGAGAGAGAGTGTTTTTTCTGGCGTGATTGGGAAGTCTCAT